>APFE030496334.1:90226-201200 GCA_000404065.3 Pinus taeda
CTCCTAAGTAGCTAGAATCTTATAGAACAAAAAAAATTACTTTATGGTACAGTTAATTAAAACATAATGATTACGATATATTACTAAATAAAATATAACAAAAAAACTTTTTACACAAATAATTCGCTTGAACCTTAATAATCATATCCATGTATAATAAATAAAATTAAAAAGAGGTTTAACAAAATAAAAAGAGCTTTAATATATTAGGACAATTATATAAAGAGTTTTAATATATTAGGACTATTATAACAATATTAAGCTTTATCAAAATTAAAAAGAGCTTTAATATATTAGGACTGTTATTAAAATATTAAAATTCTAGTTAATTCAAATCATTAGGCTGGTTGGCTCTCAGACTTGACACCTTAACCTAACCTTATTTATCTCTATTGTCTCTATCCTTTGTAAAACAAGTCCTGATGATGAGTCTTGGTCTAGACTCGAAACATCGACAAAGCAAAGATGAAAACTGTGGAATATCCGAGTTCAGATTCTAAAAAACCTAACCACAGGAATCTACAATCCATTATCATTGATTATTACAAATTAGGCTAGCTAAAATTAGCCTTAGTTTTGATTTTTCCAAATTAATTACTAATATAATTGATCGTATCCATTGATTATGGATATTGATCCTATTTTGGATTTAGAATGGTTTTTATAAATTTGTAAGTATGTGGAGAACTAAAGAATATTGGAAGTATAATCGCAAGAGGAGGAAAAATTGAATTCTTTCCATTATGAATCCTCTCTTAGTCATTGAGGAAAAAACTGTTGTAATATATTTTCAAGATGTGATATTATTTTAGTTTTAGTGGAGTATTATGAATGAATATACATGCAATGTGTGTTTGTGTGTGTGTGTGTGTGTGTGTATATATTTATATAATGATTCAAAAGTTAGTGGAGGACACCATCTATTCTCCCTTAAGTGATGCATAGCAGTCTCAGTGGTTCACTCCCTTGCTTAATTTACATTGCAAGAATTTTATTGCTTTATCCAACGACACCTAATATTCTATTTTTTGATGGAAACATTGGCTTGAGAGTTTTTGTACACTAACAATATGATATGTTAATCTCAAGAATGTTTTAGCCAACTCCATATCTGATGCAATTTGACATGCCCATACTACAAAATGACACATATCAATGGAGAGAGACAATAGAGTTTTAGAATACTGCATCGAGTCACACATGCAACTAGGGTAAACTCGATTGTATGAATCAGATATTGAGCATGGTCGTGCTTATCCACCAATATGATTTCCCTTGTCTTTATTATTGAGCCACATCAAGAGATGAACGATATATTCCATGTTTATCAACAAAATTCAGTTGTATCTATTAGTGCTAGACTCAGTGTCATGCTTTTGTGAAATTTTATCCAGAATAGTAGTGTGGTTCAGAGTTGATTTTCTCAGAAGTTTGTAAATTCCAGTAATTTGATCTATCATTGAAATGATTAATTTGATATATCATTGAAATTATATCACTTGGCTATTTGGCTGTTTGGATACACCACAAATGGATTCGATGAATTTGTTTTTTCAATCAATAGATTGAATCACTTCACATTGGACAACTCTGTAAAATTTGAAATTTAATGCAAATTGTTTTCTTTAATACATAATTTGGTAAAAACTTGGTATCAAACATGTTATGAATTGATTCTGTACATGAATTGTGATTAGTGTATATTTTGTTCATGAATAATGTGATGTAGTTTGTATTATGCTAACTCTCTTGTTGACAGTAATATCTTATGAATTAAATAAATTAGCCTGCTCAGTGTAGTCATCATGTATAAAGACAATCTATAACTTTCCTTATGTAGGTATGCAATTCTGGGTATTCCATATTTATGTAATTAACAGAGCATATTTGTTTTTGAACATGAATTTAGTTGGCCTACATAATGTTAGAAAAATGGTTTCCTTTGTATAATTTGCAATTGGTCCGATGTTAGATTTGGGACCATGTCCCCTTTTCATAAATTTTGAATAAGAAGTAACATAAAGTCAGAACAAGCTATCAATGTGATAGTATGTACTAGCGATCTATCTATATAGTTGACTTCCTATCCCAAAATGATGTTTCCTCTTGCTTTCTCTAGATTGACCCTTCATCTCTGTCTATGTGATCAATAAGTAATTCATGGTCTTCCCACTCTTCATATTCATACATGTCTGAAATTATTTTGCAAATAGAAATAGCCTAACGTGAGGACACATGGACACTATATATATTCCCTAACCTTCCTACTCACTTTCCTATATGTGGAGGCATGTATATCTAATTAGGGGATAATAACTAAAATATGATTGATAAAAAGAATGGTGGCAACCCCTATTCATTACTAGTTATGGAAAGGCATATCGAAGGCCATGGTTCCAACTCTTGGGAATTTTTTTGTTGTAATTATATGATTAAGATCTCCCATCTCATCATTTTTACTCACTTTTGAGGTCTAAGACCATGGTTGTTATGCGAGATTTACGACCATGGACATAACTATCTCCCCTAGGTCTGGTGGATAAATTAGAACAATAGAATGACAAAGGACCCAATGTTTTCCTTAAAGTAAGTAGATGAGGGGAATAAACCTACTTGGAATTTGTCATATGTTTCGCTCCTTATTTGGTTTGAATGCTCTAGTCCTAGCTCGAGCTGCCAAAATTAAAACTTGCACAACCAGACAACACAAGCCAAGGAACTACGAGATCTATGTAACATAATATATCTACTTCATTCAATAGATCAACATGGTATTGAAATACATGAAATAATGACATCACATATAGGAAAAAAAAAGAACCCTTTGAATTGATATAAATGGAGTGAGTTACAACCATAAATAGGTGTTGATCTTGTACAAGAGCTCCTCCAAGTTGTTGACTTATCCTTATTTTGTCACAAAGTGCACCTCCAATCACCCCAAATGCATGGAAGGATAACTCTCACAACAACAACATAAGGGTAGAATCACTCTCCAAAATCCAACCCCTTGCATATGGAATGTTGTAAATATATAGAGAAGCAAGGTACGTTAGGAGTTCTTATCCTTTTACCAATCTTGGGATTGAGATCCACTCTTGATGGAGGATGAGATATAAGGATAAGGGATGGAAACTCTAAGGTAGGATAGGATAGGATTCAAATTTTTTTATCTAAGATAAATGGTTACAATAGATCTTGGAAGCTTCTGGAAATGAAGGCTTTAGGATTCTCTCTTTTTCACGAATTCTAGAACCAACATAGGTGCAATGGGGAGAAATCTACAAGTGATCAATGCAGACCATACTGGAGCAACCTATAAGGGAACAATATCCAACAAGAGCCTAGGGTGCATTGTTACTAAAACTACCTTAGATGATGAAGTTTAGGGAAGAAACTTTGGGGAGTGAGAGATTCATGCATAGGCCATTGTGAAATGATGATGTAAAGGGGGAATAGGATTTTTATTGGTCCCAATAGGAGGCCTATTCATTGCATGAGACAAAATAGCCAATGTATCTCAAGGTAACACTCTCAAGATAGTGTATCTCCAAACTTCTATAGGGGTGAGTGCAAGCTAACAATGGTCTCTCGTGACATGCTAGTGGAAATGCATACTTGGAAAATCAATAAATTGTTAATTTGAATGGATAATTAGAGGTACTTACGCAATGAATTTAAAGATGGTGTAAAACGACAAAATGTAGGAAAATGATCTTTCTTTTCAAATATATAAATTTTATTTATAGGGACAATGTATAATTATGTGAATTTTTGGTTTTCTTAATATTGGTATGTGTTGACAGTGTTGGACCTACCAATATTCAGGGGATCTCCATGGTATGAATTCCCAACTAGACCTCACACCATTTGGTGTAGGATTCCCATCTAGTATGATGGCCTGGCTGCCATTATCTTAAAGATATACCTCAACTCTTGCTTCTTAGCACATGAGAGTGGTTTGCTTTGTCTCCGAGAAGTGAGGTTCGCATGCCTGATGAGTGTAAGTGTCACTTGTGTCAATGGTTCTTTAACTATCGAGGGAGAGGGTGAGAGTGAGTTCTAGGTCGATCAAGAGTAGTCCCAACACTGTTAGGAACACACAACACAATAGGACATGCATAGCTTCCAGAGGAGTAGTCCACACAGATGTGGTAGTCACAACATACAAGGTAAGATAACACATACAACACTCAATATATCAGTCTGAACAAGTGTAACAGTTGTTACAGCAAGATTCATGAGAAAGGTCTATCTGATGTCCAGGAGAGCAATCTACATGGGTGAGATAGCGTTAATAGCATATACAACACATTTCCATTAATAGATTATGAATTACAACAAATGAAGCATTTCAGATGTAGAACATAGGTTAAAGCAACATGTATTACAAGTGTTAAAGACCAGTCTTACAATAGATACAATACATGCGTGAAAACATGTTGGCATGTTCGTAGGCTTTTGAATTAAGTGAAAGTTTCCAGACACATTGTTACACCATACATCACTAACCCAGAGTGCAGGGCATTGGAGCCACTACTTACTCCTCAAAGAAAATATTACAGACTCTCTTGACTATGTGGGAGGAGCTGAGGTGAAAAGTCCTTTCATGTACAAATCAGGGGTTTTTTATAACCAAGGGTGAAACTGACCCTTATGGTTGTTCGACCACCCTCATGATCATTTGACTTCCATGAATTTTTGACTTACATCACTCTTTGTTCAATAAGTGGGTCTCTTGGACTTACATGTTATATCACATTGATTGACAACAAGCCCATAGTGGAGATGTGGGTGACATGACTCATGATGTGACTCGACATGACTTGACATGATAGTGCTGGTACATTTGTGCTGCTGCTGGAGTGCATGTCAAGCTACAGTGCTGCTAGGTGATTGATGTCTTCATGGTGTATCACAGCTTCACCTCCACATGGTGAAATGCATGGAGTCTTCGATGGTCCTTGGTTCACTTGATGAAGCTTTAACATGTTATTCCTTGGTTGCATGTTGGAAGGCTTGACAAGCTCATATGTTTCCTAAGGTGCATTTTTGTCGCGTTCATCCATTTCACATGCATCATTCGTTCATACGTTGGCGAACCTGTCCTTCTGCATGTTCTCCCTTCATTCATCCCATTCATCATCTTGCCATGTTTGTTGGCGTACCTATACCTGCAGTCACTCATGACGTGACGTCATCAAATCCAAAACCTCCTAGTCTACAATGACACATGATCATTTCGGATGCAGGTGACTAGGAGAGGCAGCAAGGTTGTGAAGTGGGATGATGGCTCCAGGCACTGCTGATGAGAACTATGCAAGAGTCACTATGTGATGAAGACGTGCAATCTGATTTAACAGTGATTGTGTGTGAGGTCTAGCTCGGTAGGAAGACAAAATTGTGAAAAATTTTGGAGGGATAGTTTGGGTTGCAGGAAGGCAAGGCATGCATGCTCTGCTCATTTTTTGGAAAGAATGGTAGCGGGGTTGGACAACCAGATTTGCGCAATTTTCCAGAGGAAAGGGCCGAGTTGCATGAAGGGTCAGTAGGCAGGAATTACACAGTTTTTGGGAGGAACTACCCAAGAAAATGGCAGTCAAAACTGTGTAATTCCCAGATGAAACTGACAGTTGGATACTGGGGTCATTGGAAGCCAAAACTGTGCAATTCCTAGAGGGAACTGGTAGTTGGCTACTCAGTCACTGGCAACAAAAACTGTGTAATTCCTAGAGGGAATTGGCAGTCTGCTGCTAGGAGATGCTGGCGAGGAAATTTGACTGTAGCTGGGAATTCGGCCTGATGATCATCTCTGTGCAGTTTCTAAGTTGAGCAAACTATTGGACAGCTGAAGGCCTACTCATGAAAACTATGTAATTTCTTGGATGAGCATTTGGTTGGCTATCCAGATGACTGACTAGGAAAACTACACAATTTTCAGAAGGAGACAGGGACAGGCACTTGGTGTATGTCAGTCCCATCTATGAATTCCTCAATCAGTTGAGCGAGTGAGGTTAGTGGCCTCTATGCAATTTTTGAAGGGAGTCAGTCCTCGGGTGACTATTAGGTCCGACTGTCCAGGTGGTCAGTATGGAATTTGATTTGATTGCTTGTGGGCAAAGTAACTTGAAAAAACTAGCTTGGTGCTTCTGCACTGTTCTGGTTGACAGTCAATCGAGTCAAAAGCAAGGTGAGGGTCTGGCTTGTTAGCCTCCTGCTGTAGCAGGTTACTCATATTTCATGATTGACATTTTTACATGCCAAATATGTCATTCTTTGCATGCTGCAATGTTCCATATTTGCTATAGAAGCCAAAGAAGGGTGCCAGGAGAATGTGCCAGTTCAAGCGCCACTGCTCTGTTCCAATTTTGATGTACTATTCCATTTTGAAGAATTTTCGGTTATAGGGAGGTCCAAACAGTTTAATCTTGGTCTCCCTAGGTTTCAATTCCCTGTTTTAGAATATCGAGAATTAACATCTGTCCAAACAACTTAATCTTGATAGATTCCTAAATAGGTAGAGAAGCAAGGGTGCTCAACAACATAATCTGAGCCCTGGATGAAATAAGTGTAGATATAGATAGGAAGACAATAAAAGAAAAAGTTGAAAAGATGGGTCCATAAGTCTAAGTGCACCCAAACCAAAAAGAAGAAACAATGCTACATAAAGTAGGCTGGGTAGGTAGTTTTGATGTTGCAAAATGTTGATTTGTGATCAATATCATGTTTTCAAGTGTCATATCTGTTCAGGTCATATTAGGAAGTGGCCATTTGAAGGACTCAAGCGAGGCATGTCTAACTCCCCCTTCTTCCTCCTTCCCCAAAATCATTCACTAACTTCCCAGAGAGGTCAAGATCTGCTTGATATCTCGCAGTTGCATCATTTTCATATCAATTGCCTTGGTAAATATCTGCTTTGCCCAAGGAATATTCATACTCCCGTTATAAATCCTTTTTCCCCTTAATAGCCTAAGATTCACATACTTAGCGCTTTCTTATCACCTGTCACATTAACTATTAACTTTTATTATATAGCTCCCTATCTATTTCCCCCTTCCCTTACTAAAAATTATGTTAATAACTCCCCTATATATTTATCCCTTCCCCCCTGGTTGAAAGATAACCATAAGTACACTTGGGAATTGCTAAGTTTGTCTGAAACATAGCAAGAACCCTCATTTTTCCCCTTCAAAACCATCTTCCAATGCAATGGACTCCTTGCAAAGCATGAAATTTTTCTTTTTTAGGTTATTGGACCCTCCCGAGGCCTCAAATACTCTTCAAAAGCGTATATACCCTTCTTTCGATTGCAATAACCCTCGCCGAGTGCCTTAACATTCTTTCAATCCCTTTGGACTCCCCTCCGATGTGATTATCGTTGTCGCAGGTCTCAAGGTAATGTTGCGCATTCTTGTCCTCCCCGATGGATGCTCCACCCATACCATTTCACAAATCAGCATATCGCAATACTATATGCCACATATATATGCCCCTTCCCCTTTTAGCCGATGCGATATCACAATTCGGCAATCGGTGGTCGCAAGAATCATGTTCCCTAAATGCATGACGCTTCCTCTTGCCCTGACGCGACATTTCCATTGCATCAAAAGAGCATATCGCATCACAAATGCTTCCTCGCCGCATGCCTCCATTCACTCATATATTTCTCTTAAAACATGGCTTATCATTAAGACATGTTCACTGCAAATTCATCGCAGATCGCAGCATTTCAGTTATCGCCATCGCATCGCAAAAACATATAAGGCACCGCACCATTTAACACCCTACCACGTCACTCTGTCACGTCACCCCGCTGACGTCATCCGCCATACCAGGACCCACCGCTGACGTCATGCTGACGTCACCCGCCAAAGAAGGGCGCGCAAGCGCGAAAAAGCATCTTAGGAGGCCCAGATTCAAATTCTGAGGCAGTTTTCAATGCGCGATTAGCACTTAGCGCTAATCGCGCATCGCTACGGGAAATGGGCCAAATTGGGGAATCTTTTGATTCCATAGCTGTTTTGCGCCGAAAAGAGCAGAAAAGGCCCAATTTTGCAATTTTAACGTATCAGAAGAAAGAGAGAGACCCGGTTCAGGCATTAAAGAGTATCAGAGCAAATGTGAAGCCAAAATCCATGTCAAAGAGTATCAGTGTTGTGGCGAAGTGTATCAGTGAAGATCTTCACAGGGCTCGAGGCGAATAAAAACATTAAAAGAAATCCTTGAAAGTCAAGAGGCAATTAGGGAACGATTCAAAGCTCATCATCACAATGACTGCACATTAAAACTCACATAAGATCAGTGGAACAAAGCTCAATGCTCAGTTATTGCAAAAGCACTACACCAAGTCACAGAGGACACTACATTAACTCTTTTTGATCCAGTTGCTTCTGGCGTAGCTCAATAGATATTTTATTTGCATTTAATTTTAGCACAACTTTAGGTTTAAAAAAAAAAATTCCGCAGACCTATTTAGGTTGGTTGTAATAAATACTTCTGGATATTATACCTATAAAGATAGCCCTGAACAATGTGAAGAGGGTTGGTTTTTGTTGGTTGGATGTTGTGCTTAAGCAGAGACTCGCACTGTATATCTAATAATTTCTATAATCAAAGACTGCTTATGAGCTTGGAGAATGAATTGTGTACTATGTTTAATGGTTGAAGAGTGACTGTGGAATTCTTGTGCTGGGACATGATCCAATAAGTGTTTCTTACCTCTGTTTTTCCATTCATACGTCATTGTCTAAACAGCAAAAAAGAAAGATTAGCTTAGAATTTGTTTAATTGCACTCTATGCTCCATTTCTGTTGTTTCTTTATGTTTTTCATCTATTTCCAAAAAACAAGCTTGAAGCTGGCTCCCAAGAAGCATTCACGTTACACAAGATCAAATCCAAATCCAAATCCCCCAGATATTTTTGAAAACCCCAATATAATTCCTAAGATCCTTAGAAAACAAGAGCAACAAGAAGGATTGGCTGCTTCCAGTCCTGAAGCAGTTCAGCGTAGCCATTTTTCAACCCTTGTTAAAGTTCTGTTTCGTTCAAACCCTACTTCCCCTTGTCCATCATCCACTTCTAGAAACCCTGTTTCCACACCTCCATCCACTACGCATACCACCACTACTACTCCAAATATCCCAATTGCCCCAGTTGTTCCACTTATCCCTGTTAATATGGCTAATAGATATGCACCTTTACAACTGCCTGCAAATCCCGGGGCTATGCCTCAGGATTACCAGACTAAAATTACCTATTTTGATGGCACAAATGCCTACACATCCCTTCAGCACACAAAGAAAAGGCACGACTACTTTGAGAGTTATGAGATTGACGATGATAGTGTGAGAATGAATATTTTTGTCCAAAGTTTGACCAGTGATGTCAGGACTTGGTTTAGAGCACTCCCAGCCAATACCATAGGAGACCTAGAAGCCTTATATCAGTTGTTTATCAATAGATGGGAGAAGAAGAAATACCCCTTGCACATATTATCTGAGCATGACACTATCAAAAGAGGCCCTCAGGAGACTATTTTGGATTACTGTGCAAGGTTCAATAATGTCTACAATGCAATACCACAGAACTTAAGACCTCCACCTGATCTTGCTTTGTACAAATTCCCTGATGGTTTTGATGCTGAAATGGCTTATCAGCTAAGGGAAAGAGCCCCTCAAAGTCTTGCAGAAATGCAAAATGTTGCTGTTAGTGTGGAGGCAAACCTAATTGTCAAAAGAAACAGAGCTAGAACCGAGAGAAGAACTACCTTTAAGGAAGAACCCTCAGCCTTAGACCAGAAGTTAGATGCTATTATCAATGGCATGCATAGGCTAGGAGACAGAGTAGAGAGTGTTGAGAGGAAATCATCATGGGAAGGACAACAACCCAACACCATAAGGAATCCAAACTTCAGGAAAAATCATACCACAAATGCTGGAAGGGCTATTCCCGACCATGATATTAGGCCTCCTTTCCAAGAAAACTACGCAGAGGCATCCACATCTAGTGAGTCCACGGAAGAGACTCACATGAACTTGATAGATTCGAAAAATGAGCAGCAAATCTTTCTCACTCAAGAAGACCAAGACTACCTTGACGAAAAACAATTTCAGACCAAGACAAGAGAGTCTTTTGATTTTAAACAAGGTTATGATTCTGCTGTGTATGAGGTCCACAAACAATATAAGCTAAGAACAAGAACCATTGAAGTCCTTGCGCCAAACAAAGCCAAGGACAACAAACAGCCCAATAAGATTAAAGGCAAGATTGTCATAACAGAACCAACTGATATTGTTGTCCCAAACCCGCATCAATTCACTGTACAGGACATATCAGACATAAAGCCTCTTATTGATCAGCCTCTACCTCCTTCTTCCTCAAAAGAAAAAATGAACAGCACTCCAAAAAACCTTCCCAGGACAGAAATACCCCAAACTGTCATTCACCATAACATAGACAATCCAAAGGAAAACATAGAGACTATTCTTGAAAAGGAGAAATCTGCTACTATTAACGCAAAGATTCCATTAGAAAAACCATTCAATTTAGAAGCAGAGATTGGAAAACTTAAAATATCCATCCCCCTCTCAGAACTTGCCAAACATGATGTGTATAGGCAACAAATTCAAAGGTCACTTCAACTACCAGAGGTCAGGGATGATGTAAATGTTTTAGATGATACCCCTGGGCTGTTGTTTGGTCCAGAAGTTAATGGAAAAACAACATATGGATATGTTCCACCCTTTTATGTCAGTCTGCACATACATGACAAAATCTTGCACAATGCTATGTTCAACTCAGGTGCCTCACACAATCTTATGCCCAAAGCTGTAATGGAAAAGCTAAACCTTGATGTCACAAGACCCTACAAGGATCTATACTCCTTTGACTCAAATCAAGTCAAATGCTTAGGCTTAATCAAAGACCTTTGTGTGTCTTTAGTCCAATTTCCCAACAAGACAATCCTAATGGACGTAGTAGTTGCTGACATTCCAACAAAATATGGTATGCTCCTATCAAGATCATGGGGAGCAAAACTCCAAGGATCCCTTCAACCCGACCTCTCTTATGCCACTATATCTGTCTTTGGGCAACCAAAGAGACTGTATAGAGAAACACTCATGAAGTATGTGGTAAGTAGTGAGGAGAAACCCCAAAATTTTCCAATTTTCTCAATCCATTCTGATATGGACATTTATTCTTTTTAATGATGACATCAATCCTCCAAATACTGACAAGCCTTTAGCTTCAGAGCTAGAGACATGCATAAATGAAGAACCAGTTGCCCATGCCCATGAAATAGTCACAACAGTCAAGGTAGCCAGTAAACAAGAAGAACCTCCTCAAATAGAAATTCTAGATCTGCCCAATCCCAAAATAACTGAAACTCTTGATACAAACAAAAAACAAGAAATTACATGGTATTTAGAGTTTGATGGTTCTGTCAACAAGTTAGGAGCAGGGGCAGGTGTATGGATTCACAATACACATGACAATCATGCAGAAGGCCATGCCTACAGACTAAATTTCAAATGTACCAATAACATGGCAGAGTATGAAGCTTTCCTCTTAGGCCTAAAATTGCTCAAAGTCCTAGGAGCTACAAAAGTGTCCATTCTAGGTGACTCCAATTTAATCATCCAACAAATGAAGGGAAACTTTGTTACTAATGATAATAGAATGAGGGCCTATAGGACTGTTCCAACAGATATACTTAATACCTTCGTTGAATCCGAGCTTGCCAAGATTTCTAAAAACCATAACATACGTGCACACAACCTAGCCACTTTTGCTAGCACATGCAATCTTCCCTTTGAGCCAAATCACCATTTTACTGCTGAGATAAAACATAGGCCCGCTGTTCCTAACAATTTTAGAGATTGGCAAGTATTTGAAAATGATGCCCACATTAATAATTTCCTCACTCTTGAGGGCGAGTTTTCAAATTTAAACATTGACATGGAGGCCATGAACAATTCCCAACAACAAACAAATGAAAATCAGCAGGCTGTAATAGCTACAACAACAAAACAAATCCTGAACCCAACTATTTTTGACAATGCAAACATAGACCAGCTGAAACAAATGCATTTGGAGGAAACAACCAAAGCAGAGGCTGAGTTCATTGATCTGAAGAATAATTTTTTGCCTGCTAGCCATACTCCATTAGAAGATATGTTTGATGACAATGATGTGCCCAAAAAGCCAAAAATGGAGCCTTTAGATGCTACAATAGAAGAACACAACATAGGGACAGCAGAACAGTCCAAAATGATTAAATTTTCCAAAAATTTGCCCCCTGATCAAAAGCCAAAGTATGTGGATTTGTTTAAAGAGTTCCAAGATGTATTTTCTTGGAGTTATGAGGACTTGAAGTCCTATGACACCTCAGTGATTCAACATACCATTCCCTTAAAACCAAATCAAAAACCATTCAAGAAAAAACTTAGAAGAATAAACCCTATGTTTCTTCCCCTCATTGAGAAGGAAGTGAAAAGAATGTTTGAAGCAGGTTTTATAGCACCCATCAGATTTTCTGAATGGGTATCCAATCTGGTTCCCACAAGAAAAAAATCAAGTGAGATCAGACTGTGTGTAGACCTAAGAAACTTAAACCAGGCCTCTTTAAAAGACCACTACCCTTTGCCTAAAATGGACCACATCCTACAAAGAGTAGTGGGTTCCTCTAGAATTTCTTTACTAGATGGATTCTCGGGTTTCAATCAAATACTTGTTCACCCAGATGACCAAGACAAGACAACCTTTACCACACCCTGGGGAATATTTAAGTATGTTAAAATGCCTTTCGGGCTAAGGAACACTGGTGCCACCTTTCAAAGGGCAATGGATATTGCATTTTCCAAGGAAATCCATGAATTCCTTGTTGTCTATCTTGATGACTTAACCCCTTTCTCCAAATCTGATCAAGAGCACCTCAAACACTTAAGGAAAATTTTCATGACATGTAGGAAATATGGTATTTCCTTGAACCCCAAGAAGTCCTTGTTTGGCCTTGAGGAGGGTAAGTTGCTAGGCCACATCATCTCAAAGGACGGTATCAGAATTGATCTGGAAAGAATCCAAGACATCCTTCAAATTCCATACCCAAGAAACATAAAAGAGTTGCAAGCATTCCTTGGAAAGATCAATTTCCTAAGGAGATTTATCCCAAACTTAGCAAAAATGATAAGACTGTTGAGTAACATTTTTAAAAAGGATGCCAAGGTAAGATGGTCTCTGGATACCAAGCAGGCTTTTGAGAGTATCAAATCCGCCTTGACTCAAACGCCCGTACTCACAAGTCCACAGTTTGATAAGGATTTTATCATCTTTTCCTTTGCTTCAAAACACACCATAGCTGTTGTGCCTCTGCAAAAGGATGACCAAGGAAATGAAAAACCAATTGCATTTTTCAGCCGAGCCTTAAGAGATGCACCTTTGAAATACCAAATCATGGAAAAACAAGCCTATGCCCTTGTCAAAGCCATCAAAGACTTCAGAGTTTATATTTTGTATTCACATGTGATTGCCTATGTCCCAAACTCTGTGTAAAAGACATATTAACTCAAGAGGGACTAGAAGGCAAAAGAGGCAAATGGATTGCCAGTATTCTTGAATATGACATTGAGATAAAACCCACAAAGCTGATAAAGGGACAAGGTTTAGCCAAACTAATGTCCGAAACAAATCTTCAGGCTTTAGACATCAACCAACTGGACAATGAACAGGAGCTGGCGACTCCACAGATCAGTGAAACCTTTTTACAATCCCCATGGTATGCCAAAATTTTCTATGTATTGTTAAACCTGTGTGCTCCCCCAGGATTGTCCAGAACCAAGAAAAGATTTTTGAAGATGAAAGCGCTAAAGTTCTGTGTCTTAGATGGTGCCCTGTTTTGGAAAAATCATGAAGGAATACTGCTAAACTGTTTAACCATAAATGAAACCAACAACATCAGAAAAGAGTTCCATGCAGGAGACTGTGGAGGGCATCTATATTGGAAGTCCACTGCTGACAATATTTTAAGGGCTGGTTATTATTGGCCCTCTCTATTTGCAGATGTCAAAAAATTTGCTATCTCATGTCACAAATGCCAAATCTTTGAAGGAAAAAGAAAACTGTTGCCTCTGCCCCTTAAGCCCATCTCAACCGAACAGCCTTTTCAACAATGGGGTCTTGACTTCATAGGGGAAATCCATCCCTCTTCTTCAGGACAGCACAAGTGGATTTTAACAGCCACAGATTATTTCAGCAAGTGGATTGAAGCCATCCCGTGTAGGCAAGCCAATGAATCCACTATTATCCGATTCCTTGAAGACAATATCCTTTCTAGATTTGGCTACCCTGCGAAAATCATCACCGACAATGTTGTTGCCTTCAAATCCAAAAAGATGATCAATTTCTGCCATAAATTCCACATTAACTTGGGCCACTCTTCAGCTTATTATCCTCAAGATAATGGCTTGGTCGAATCATCCAACAAAAGTCTCATCAATATCATAAAGAAAGTGCTGGAAGAGAACAAGAAGATCTGGCATAGGAAGCTCACAAATGCCCTATGGGTAGACAGACTTTCAACCAAGAAATCCATTGGGATGAGCCCTTATGAACTAGTATATGGCATGGAAGCCAGATTTCCTTCATCTTTGGGAATTCCTACTATCAAACTGTTACAGGAGATTTAGGCAGAACCAAATGACATTCAGAGAAGAATTAATCAGACCATTCACCTTCAGCAAACCAGAGAACAAGTGTATGACAGAGCTCAGATTTTGCAGGAAAAGCTCAAAAAGATGTTTGATATGGGAGCCAAGGCTGAGGATTTCTATGTTGGCGACAAAGTTCTAAGGTGGGATTCACGAAGAGAAGACAAAGGAAAACATGCTAAGTTTGATTTTCTTTGGAAAGGTCCATTCATTATCAGCGCAGTGCAAGGCAACAACACATATTTCCTCATATCTGAAGATGGCAGCACAGCTAAAGAGGGCCCTGTAAATGGCCGAATGTTAAAACATTATCATGATCCCTTTTGTTGAAAATCTCCCAGTAAGATCATGTCTGTACAATAAATGTTTGTATATATCGGCATTTTATTTTATTTGTATATAAAAGTCCAGGCAATAGAGCATGCAGAAGAAAGTAGGTGGTGCTACACAGGTCATAGACATTTTAGTTGAGGGAAAGTGTTGTTCTCATTTCCACAGTTTCAATTATCCAACAGTCAGCACTAAAAAATTTCAATTTACAGCAACAATAGAAGATCCACACAGACTGACCTGTTGTTATTGACTTTTCACAAGGAAAATCCATCTCCAAGTGGAGCCACTGTTAGCCTCCTGCTGCAACAGGTTACTCATCTTTCATGATTGACATTTTTACATGCCAAATATGTCATTCTTTGCATGCTGCAATGTTCCATGTTTGCTACAGAAACCAAAGAAGGGTGCCAGGAGAATGTGCCAGTTCAAGCGCCACTGCTTTGTTCCAATTTTGATGTACTATTCCATTTTGAAGAATTTTCGGTTAAAGCGAGGTCCAAACAGTTTAATCTTGGTCTCCCTAGGTTTCAATTTCCTGTTTTAGAATATAGAGAATTAACATCTTTCCAAACAGCTTAATCTTGGCAGATTCCTAGATAGGTAGAGAAGCAAGGGTGCTCAACAGCCTAATCTGAGCCCTGGATGAAATAAGTGTAGATATAGATAGGAAGACAGTAAAAGAAAAAGTTGAAAAACTGGGTCTGTAAGTCTAAGTGCACCCAAACCAAAAAGAAGAAAGAATGCTAGGTAAAGTAGGCTGGGTAGGTAGTTTTGATGTTGCAGAATGTTGATTTGTGATCAATATCATGTTTTCAAGTGTCATATCTGTTCAGGTCACAATTATCAGGAAGTGGCCATTTGAAGGACTCAAGCGAGGCATGTCTAACTCCCCCTTCTTCCTCCTTCCCCAAATCATTCAGTAACTTCCCAAAGAGGTCAAGATCTGCTTGATATCCTGCAGTTGCATCATTTTCATATCAATTGCCTTGGTAAAGATCTACTTTGCCCAAGGAATATTCATACTCCCGTTATAAATCATTTTTCCCCTTAATAGCCTATGATTCACGTACTTAGCGCTTTCTTATCACCTATCACATTAACTATTAACTTTTATTATATAGCTCCCTATCTATTTCCCCCTTCCCCTACTAAAAACTATGTTAATAACTCCCCTATATATTTATCCCTTCCCCCATGGTTGAAAGATAACCATAAGTACACTTGGGAATTGCTAAGTTTGTCTGAAACATAGCAAGAACCCTCATTTTTCCCCTTCAAAACCATCTTCCAATGCAATGGACTCCTTCCAAAGCATGAAATTTTTCTTTTCTAGGTTATTGGACCCTCTCGAGGCCTCAAATACTCTTCAAAAGCGTATATACCCTTCTTCTGATCACAATAACCCTCGTCGACTGCCTTAACATTCTTCCGATCACTTTGGACTCCCCTCTGACTCGATTATCGTTGTCGCAGGTCTCAAGGTAATGTTGCGCGTTCTTGTCCTCCCCGATAGATGCTCCGCCGACACCATTTTACAAATCGGCATATCACAATACTATATGCCACATATATATGCCCCTTCCCATTTTAGCCGATGCGATATCACAAGTCGGCAATCGGTGGTCGCAAGAATCATGTTCCCTAAATGCATGCCGCTTCCTCTTGCCCCGACGCGACATTTCCATCACATCAAAAGAGCATATCGCATCACAAATGCTTCCTCATCGCATGCCTCCATTCATTCATATATTTCTCTTAAAACATGGCTTATCATTAAGACATGTTCACTGCAAATTCATCGCAGATCGCAGCATTTCAGTTAGCGCTATCGCATAGCAAAAACATATAAGGCACCGCACCATTTAACACCCTCCCACGTCACTCTGTCACGTCACCCCGCTGACGTCATCTGCCGTACCAGGACCCACCGCTTACGTCACCCGCCAAAGAAGGGCGCGCAAGCCTGAAAAAGCATCTTAGGAGACCCGTATTCAAATTCTGAGGCAGTTTTTGATGCGCGGTTAACACTTAGCGCTAATCGCGCATCTCTATGGGAAATGGGCCAAATTGGGGAATCTTTTGATTCCATAGCCGTTTTGCGCCGAAAAGAGCAGAAAAGGCCCGATTTTGCAGTTTTAACGTATCAGAAGAAAGAGAGAGACCCGGTTCAGACATTAAAGAGTATCAGAGCAAATGTGAAGCCAAAATCCATGTCAAAGAGTATCAGTGTTGCGGCGAAGTGTATCAGTGAAGATCTTCTCAGGGCTCGAGGCGAATAAAAACATTAAAAGAAATCCTTGAAAGTCAAGAGGCAATTAGGGAACCATTCAAAGCTCATCATCATAGTGACTGCACATTAAAACTCACATAAGATCAGTGGACCAAAGCTCAACTCTCATGTATTACAAAAGCACTGCACCAAGTCACAGAGGACACTACATTAACTCTTTTTGATCCAGTTGCTTCTGACGCAGCTCAATAGATATTTTATTTGCATTTAATTTCAGCAGAAGTTTAGGTTTAAAAAACTTTTTCCCGCAGACCTATTTATGTCAGTTGTAATAAATACTTCTGGATATTTTACCTATAAAGACAACCCTAAACAATGTGAAGAGGGCTGGTTTTTGTTGGTTGGATGTTTTGCTTAAGCAGAGACTCACACTGTATATCTGATAATTTCTATAATCAAAGACTGCTTACGAGCTTGGAGAATAAATTGTGTATTGTGTTTAATGGTTGAAGAGTGACTGTGGAATTCTTGTGCTGGGACATGATCCAATAAGTGTTTCTTACATCTGTTTTTCCATTCATACATCATTATCTAAATAGCAGAAAGAAAGATTAGCTTAGAATTTGTTTAATTGCACTCTATGCTCAATTTTTGTTGTTTCTTTATGTTTTTCATCTGTTTTAGGCATAAATATGAATTCCACCTGGCACCATGTATGACAATTATCCAGGGATTCTTAACTGCCCCTAGATAGAGCTCATTTTCCTTCCCTCTGTTAAGCTGATTGAGAGATTCTTAATTGCCTCTCATTCCTTACATTTCACTCCATCTCTTTAGCTTGAAGGTTGTTTCATGTTCAGCTACCTTGCTCCATATTCCTTTGTGATCAGGAAAGCCTACATGCGGTCCTACTCCTTGACTCCATGCCCAATGGTTTGAAACTTATCACTCTATGCATGCCTCTCTGCTTGAATGCATCTTCCTTCCATTAAAACACCATCCAAACCTAAACAAAACCCACTGAACCCAATAGCTAGCCTAAAATCATCATCAACAAAGCTAAATCATCAAGAGAGAGCCCTCTCTGATTACAGGTGGGCTAGAACCTGTAATCCAAAGATTGGTTTGTGGTTACCTCGGCTGTATCCCTTCAGGAGCTTAGGGACAACCTGAGTGATAACAGGTACATGGGAGCACAATTCCGTACTGGACTGCTATTGAGTCACAGAAGGAGGAATCACCCAACCTAGAGTGAAAACAATAGTGACTAGGTTTAATGACACCAGAGCACGTCTCTAGCCTAGACCTATAAATAATGAGCGTTATGTTCCAATGCGTTGTTAGATTTATTCAGTTCGTTTTAGAGTTGATCTTGGATTGTGTTTCAGTTTTCAGGCCTTACCGTATGTATATAATAAATCCTGGGATGCAGCTAGAATGAATGAGAAATCCTTTTTCTTCAATGAACACCTACCTACGGGAGGGTAGAGAGATCATCTCCAAACCAAGAAAACCAATACAGCAAAGGCAGTCACTCAATGCATACAGACACCAATTCCTAAAGTGCATAGATACTACTAATGAGAGATCTTATCATTCGCTTTCCAATATGCAAACTTGAAATGCAAATTCACTTTCACTTGCATACTAAATGAATGCAATCTTTCTGATTTTGATGTCTTTAAATCTAGAAGAAACAAATAAGCAACAAGCGTGGAAAAACCCGGTTGATCCAAACAATTGTAATCTATGTTCGGTAGCGAAAAGAAATCGAATCAATGCCAAAGATTGGTTCAATAACATTCACTAAATAATCGACCAAAAACAGGCTAAGGGGAAGGCTCAATAAAACCAACAAGAAGCTGAAAACGAACCTTGAGCAAACAAGCAACCAAGCCAACAGATTCAAGGAACTTGAAATAGTGATCTAGGTCACATACACAAAAAAAAAAAAAAACAAGATTCATTCAACAAAGCTCACAAGAGAGTGCCTTAACCATGAACAGTGAAAAACAAGTCATCAAGCAAGTGAGAAAAGCAAGGGACCAATAGGGCTAATGGACTCAGGAGGCAGAATTAAGAAAATCAATTCTACAGCAACCAGCGCAGGTAATACACAAGCAACAAGCGCTGATAAAGAACTAGCCGCAGCAACAAAGCGATGTCAACGCGGAAGTACACAACTTTACCGTGATGGTCCGATTTTCAGAACCGTCACAACTGTGAGGCGTAATTACACAATGCACAGGATATTACAAAAGGGTGAGTGTGATGACAGCATGAATGTTAGAATTAAATCCGCGATGATGTTAAAAACAATGACAGGCGAACCAAAACTCCCAAATAAAAACAGCCAATCCTTCAATCAAATATGGATGTTTCCCAGATCAACCCAGGAAACTTAGAGGACTGATAACTAATCCCCAAAACTTCAAAAGGGACCAAATCAAAAAATCAAGACAAGAGCAAACAAAGAAAACAAAGGCCAAAACCCCTCCCCAACAGAGTCGCCAATTTGTGATGCAGGAAAGTGTTCCCTCTGCGGATAGAGGCAACCCCTCTAGCCCTAGAGTGGGTCTAGTCACAAACAAGGACAGATCAACAATAGCTTTCCATAAATAGTTAAAGTTGGAGGCCTACCTCAACCGGTGGTCGATGGAGTTCTGTTGCGCTACTCCAGCTTCTGCTTCCTTCTCCTCAATGAGTGATCAACCTGAAACAAAGCAAAGGAGATACAACAAAGCACGTAATCGGAAACAACAATGAACTATTTACTCACAAAGTCAAGAAGTCATGAGCTATCAAGTACATTTCATACAAGACATAGGAAAACATCATTGATTGCATTAATAATGAAATAAGAGTTAACTTACAACCAAAGTCTTCACGTCACAAGCCTTCTCAGAAGGGTCCAGTCAGCATGTTCTTCAAGCATTCACTCTTTGAAGATGGATCTCCCAACATACAATAGCTCTCTCACTCATAAGTTTTATACAAGATTAAGGGCACTTCACAACCTTCCACAAGCTATCAACAATCCCATACTTGCCACACTCACATCAGCTATCTAGCAAACTCACAAAACACTAATATCACTGCTCAACTTAGCCAACCATCAGGAACTAGCAATGCATATCAATGGCGAGAGTTTAAATAGGAGAAGGAGTCTCCATGAAAGGTGGAAGATAGAGCTTATCATCAAGGAAGGTAGCACAATTGACGGAACTGCCACACCAGGGAAGGAAGGGCGACATAAACTAGGCCAACAACCAGGTCTGGAGTCATCTGGAACGCCGACTATTGGAACAAATTTTCCCAATCTGGATCATCGCGGGCACATAATTGGGGTTCAGCGCTGACATCGCTATTGACCAATGCAGCTAGTCAGATTATCACCGAAGGAAACACATAGCCTCGCGCTAGTGCTTAAAATCGGGCCATCGCGGGAATCAGATGTACTTCCGCGCTGGCAACGCGAATGGACTGTTCATGAGCGGCTTTCAGCATGTTTATTAAGCCCATATCCACGATGAGGCAGATAACATAGGAAAAGTGGGTCAATTGGTAGCATAGGAGAGCATTTGTCTGTCATGAACATGTTTGACTTGGACACATGACACAGTGAAAAGACCGAGAGTGAAAGTAGTGATAAATTACTATGTAACAGTCCAGTAGTGGGGTGTAACTTCACCTGATCTTTTAGTTAACTCATAAATCATCCCAAAATAATTAATTCATGTAGATAAATCGAGTTACCCAATTGAGATTGGAGTTCAAAGGCAGTGTATTATAAGTCATAGACAATTCCAAATTGTATAGGTGGTGCAGCAGTCAAAGAAGTGCCTACAGGGATTACGCAATTCTAATTGGAAATTTTCCTAATTAATAGGGGGAAATCCCTTGAGGAACAACGCAAGGAAATAGGGACTTGGGCAGGCTTGGATTTAGTTAAGTATTGACCAGAGCTTGTCTAGAAAGCAGTGAGATAGATTATACTAGTGTAGAGGTTGCTCGGGCTTGACGAAGCATTGGATTTATTATTTATTTTCTGACTAATGCAATATAAATAGGAAGGGGTTTTGAGTAGTTTCTTTCCCCTTAGATAAATCTTTGAGCATATTTGATTGAATCTTGTCTCATGTTTATGTTGTGATTTCTCGATAATTTAATTATTTCCGCTGATGAGTAGAGTAGATTCAAATATTTTGTTTTTGCATATTACATTAGCAGTTTGAATCTACAAGGAATTTATACATGGTATCAAAGCAAGAATAATATTATAAGAGAAGAATTTGAGTCTGTCTTTGCAGGTGAATCAAATTTATCATATAATTCTTCATAGCAAGCAGGATATCATTCTATGGATTGAGAATCGAGTAAGCCCTTGAGGGTAGCTCGAATTATATTGCTTGGAAGGACATGATGGAGGTAATGTTGGAAGATAATAGGCTGAAGGAATTCATAGATAATGATATTCCTAAGCCTCCAACAATTGATGCTCAAGATCTAGCAAAGTGGAAGAAATGTGTGGCAAAGGTGAGGAGGATCATACTAGAAGGAGTTTGAGATCATATTGTCTCGATTCTCCATGGGAAGGATACCCCATATGCAATGTGGCAAGCCTTGATAGACTTGTTTCAGAAAAACAATGACCACATGACTCTAGCACTGAAGGAAAATCTTCAGAAGATCAAGAAGGAGAAGGGTAACACAATGCCACAATACCTTAGCAAGTTCACCCAATGTCGCGATGAACTTGGGAGTGTTGGTATTCCTATTTTTGAGGATGATCTATTAATCCTAACACTTCTAGGCCTTCTTAATAGCTGGCACAACTACTAGGATTTGGTAAATGGGAGGGAGAAGTTACCAAGTTGGGAGCGATTGTGAAAAGACTTGGTGTAAGAAGAAATAAGGCAGAACACCGGAGACAGTACCTCATCCAAGCATGATGAGGAGGAGAATTGTGCCTTGGATGGAAAGGCAAAGAAAGGGAAATGGAAGAAATCCAAATCCAAAGGAGATTCCAGTCAGGGCAGAAAAAATAAATACTTGTTGAAGATCAAGTGCTTTGACTATCATGAACTGGGACGCTATTCCACTAAGTGTCCACATAAGAAGGAGGGTAAGAAGCCCTCAGGAGGAGTGGCAGGTGAAGCTCTTGTTTCACAATTCGAACTTGATTTTTCCGTCATCACTTGTATGGTGAGCACCGTGATGGCTAGTGTGTGGTATATGTTGTTGAAAATAGCAACAAGAAATTCTAGAAATAAAAATGTTAAAAATAGCATTGCTATAGATAGCATTTCAGGATGTATTCCAATTTTAATTTGTCCTTGAACTAAAATTGAGAATTAAAATTCGAATTTAGTCTCACCAGCTATTTGAAAAATAATTAATTCATTCATTATGGATTAATTAGTTGGAGAAATTCAAACATGAAGTCTTTTTGAAGTCATGCAACAGTTATCCCTTTGATTGAGGATGTTATCCCTTAATTAAGGAGATAAGGATGAGTTGTATTTGAGTTGTAATTAGTTAGCTCAGTTAACTGAGTTACGTCTAGTTAAATTAGTTCCGAACAGTTTATGGAACTCATTGTGAGTTCAATCAGTTAATGCATGCATGCATGCAACTAGTGTTCTCCAGATAACTGAATATTCTCTCATAAGTAACTCATGCATGTCAGTTTAGACAAAGACCTAGTTGAGATTAAAGGCAGGGATAGTGTAATATCAGTTGCAAGAATATTCCTATGAGAATATCTCTTGCATGCAGAAGGAATTCATTCCTTGAGGATTGCGTAGTTTCTATAGAGGTCAGAGTAGTGTGTGAGGTGAGAATCACACAGGTTACAGCTGGAGGACCCAAGGAAAACTACGCAAGGAAATAGGAGGCTTGGAGGAGAGAGGGAAGGCATACGTGTTGTCTATTCTGTCTATGAGCAGTAGTGAGGGATTGTACTGAGAGCTGGATAGCTTGAGAGCTAAAGCTTTGTGTAATCCTGAGATATTTCCACTTGTATGATAATACAGATAGCGGGGTTTTTTAGCTGAGGCTTTCCCCAGAGTATTCTTTTGTGTTTTATATGTGATTGTTTCTTCTTCTCTGTTATGTGTGTTATGTTTGATCTTGCTCAAAATCAATTAATCTTCCGCAAGTTTGATTGTAGAAGTAGATTAAGTATTTTGCTTTAGTACATTGCATAATCAGTTTAATCTACAGTGAGAATTTCTACATGGTATTAGAGCCAAGTTTATAAGAGCTAATGGTATCAAAGAAAGGTGATCAGAGCTGTGAACAACATATTGAGAAGGGAAAAGTTTGAAGTTTGAAGTTCTTGATTGTAGGTACAAAATTGATTTCTTATCGCATCTCCAAGTTCACCAATGGCGTTTAATGGCTTGAGACTTGAGTACACCCTGGATGGTAGCTCGAATTACATAGTATGGAAGGATCGCATGGAAGCAGTATTAGAGGACAATGGTTTGAAGGACTTCGTTGATCAAGAAGTCCCCAAGCCAACAGCAGCTAATGCCCAAGAATTGGCAGAATGGAAGAAATGTCTGGTGAGAGCGAGGAGGATTCTTCTAGAGGGAGTTTGAGAACATATTGTCTCGAGTCTCCATGGGAAGGAGACTCCATTTTGAATGTGGAAGACATTGAAGGACCTATATTAGAATAGCAGTGACCAGAGGAAACTGGCGCTGAAGGACAAGCTTCCGAAAATCAAGTGTGAAAAGGGCGACACTATTTCTACATATCAGAATAAGCTCACCACCTGCAGAGATGAGCTTGGAAGTGTAGGAATCACGACAGTAGATGATGATATGGTGAGTCTTGCTCTCCTTAGTCTTCCTAAGAGCTGGGATAGCTACCAGGACTCAGTGAATGGAAGAGAGAAACTGTCGGATTAGGAACGACTGTGGTCAGATCTGATGCGGGAGAATATTAGGAGGAGCACCAGAGATGGTTCTTCATCTAAGCATGATGATGAAGAAAATCTAGCCTTAGCAAGTAAGGCAAGGAAAGGGAAAGGGAAGGCTTCCCATTCCAAATTGAGTTCTTCTCATGGAGGGAAGAAGATTGACAAATATAAAGTGAGATGCTTTAATTGTCATGAGGTGGGCCATTATGCAACTAATTGTGCATTGAAGAAGTCCATGAAGGGATCCTTGGAAGGATCTGAAGGTGAGGCATTGGACTCTTAGTTCGAATTGGATTTTACCCTCATCACATGCATGGTTTCATCGATGATAGGTTGTAGTTGGTTTCTTGACAGTGGAGCCTCATTCCACATGACTGACGATAAAAGTTTATTCAGTACCTTAGAGGAGAAAGACCTTAAGATACCCATAGAAATGGGTGACAATGAAAGATTTAGTGTTTCAAGAGTAGGCACGGTTGCTTTTCAGAGGGAGCATGGAGCTCTCATCACCTTGACAGGTGTGAAGTATGTGCTTGGACTGAAGAAGAACTTGGCATCGATCACGATGTTAGAGGAAAAAGGTTATGATGTTGTCTTCAGTAAGGGAAAGGTTTTCCTTAGACACGTCACCACGGGACAAGTGAAGCAGATCGGTTCATGAGTCAAGAACATGTATGCTCTTGAGGCTCAAGATGCATGTAGAGCCTTGAGGAGCAAGGCAAATGTTAGATACTTGGTGGTTGAGAGGGAGAGTAAATTACCTCTCAACATACAACCCCAGAAGAAGTCTCAGACAATTGTGGAGGAGCCACAAGTGGAGATGCTGAGAGGAGACCAAGTGGTGGCATCCACTCATGCAGAGACCTCGACTCATGCAAAGACCTCCAGTAGGGAGGAATTTCGAGCCAAGTGGGTAGAGGGAGCACATGCAACCATACCTCCAGGTGTGAGGTGGGGCAATGTGAAGTGGTAGTCCCAAGAAGGCTGAAATAGGGGCAGGATCCTTGACGTACCCAACCTCTTTGATTAGACCTTGCTACGGGAGCCCCAACGAGGAGTAGCAGGACTAGCTGAGTGGGTAGAGACGGATGCAGATGGAGTGGCAGAGGGAGCTTCAGCATCAGAGGGTGTTTCTAGCCCAACAGGGAGGTCAGTTGGGAGATCAGTTACTTACTTCTTAGTAACTGAGTTGCAGTGCAGCATTGGGCAACACGATGCAACATGATGAGAGGAGGTGCAGTGCGGATGAAGTGCTGGGAGAAAGGACCAGCAATAGCACAGATGCAGCGAGAGGAATCAATGGGATTGATGCATTCAGGGATCAAAGTGACAGAGGCTAGAGAAATTAGATACTGAAGAGCGTAGAGAAGGATTGAAAACAGTGCATAAAGGCTGAGTCAACAGAAGCACAAAGTTTTCAATCGACAAAGGCAATAGTAGTCAGAGACTTTGATGACAAAGGCATCATATTGATTCAGGTTGGATATTTTTTGTTTTTGAGTTGTTTGAGAAACAACACTTGAGAGAAGTGTTGCATGCAAAACATTCGAAAGGTTCAGGATCGGGATCGAGTTGAATTCCTTTCTTGTTGAGAGGGAGTGTTGAAAATAGCAACAAGAAATGCTAAAAATAACATTGCTATAGATAGAATTTCAACATATATTCCAATTTTAATTTTTTCTTGAATTAAAATTCAAATTTAGTCTCACCAGCTATTTGAAAAATAATTAATTCACTCATTATGGATTAGTTAGTTGGAGAAATTCAAACATGAAGTCTTTGTGAAGTCATGCAATAGTTATCCCTTTGATTGAGGAAGTTATCCCTTAATTAAGGAGATACGGATGAGTTGTATTAGAGTTGTAATTAGTTAGCTCAGTTAACTGAGTTAAGTCCAGTTAAGTTAGTTCCAAACAATTTGTGGAACTAATTGTGAGTTCATGAAGAAGAATCACAAAGCAATATAACCATCTGCACGGAAAATTAACACACAAAAAATAAACTGGGGGAAAAGGCAGAGAACCATCATGTGGTCTCTCATGCTCATGTAATTCACATTATTCAAATAATTTAATAATACATGTAAATACATGAGTAATTGGTCTTAAGATAGTGTGTCTATCTTAGACTCACTTGGTTGAGACAATTTCTCAACTTACACACTAATTTAGGGAGCTAGTTGGAGAGAATATCTCATCCAAACTAGAATCCTTAGTTTGATGAATTCTCGTGATTTTATTTATTTAATTTAATAATTGGATTTATTATTGATTTTTAAGAGAGTGAGGCTAACATTGCCCCCCTCAATGATAAATCAAAACGAACAAGGAACCATCTTCAAAGTTCTCAAGTTGATCCTCAAAAAACATTTGCCTAAAAAACCGCCAAAGCTAGATGTTGAAGAAACTACAATATGAAGAGACCATGAGTCAGCTACATGACTGATTCATCTCTGAATGTTGCTTGACAACACCATCATGTGCCAAGCCACAAAAGGATCCAACTGTCCTTTGCTTGAAAACAACATCCGGTGTCCACTGACACAATTTGATGAATGCCCACTGGTTGCTTCGTTGATGTTGTCGAGACTTTTAGTTTGACAACCACTTGTCAATTTCATTGACATTTTCCCCGCTTTGTCAACTGAAAAAAGAGGCAATCTTCTCCAAAATATATCTGAACTCCCCCCTGTAGGTGGAGGAGTACTTCACTGGTGTACTCCCCTGTTCAAATGCATGAGTGTACCATCTTCATTTGACTATTGTTGCAATATGTGTGAGTGAATCCGATTGTAAAACTTGGACAATATCCTGGCTATGTATGACCATTCCCAGGCATCAATCCATGAATAATTTATCTTCAATCTGGCTAACTGTCATTGGTTGCAGCATTTCTCTGATGTATGATTTGACTTGCCGCAATGGCTACAAGGATGGAGATCAAAACATTGTTTTTCTAGATCACTGGTTCATTGACAATGAGAACATTTCGGTTTGTCTGCAACTTGAGTTTGTGTGCATTTATGTTTGTCTCCAACTTCAGTTTGTGTGCATTGATGTCGGTCTGCAAGTTGTTGAGAACTTGTTGAGGTGATTTGTTCAAGTAATCTGGCATTGACGCACTGAATGGGCTTTGAATAATCAGGGATATGTAAATTGTCATTATCTTTGACATATCCTAAGCCGCGTCGATTTTGATTACTTTGAATTTCTTCCAGTGGCTTGATGATGGGTTTGGAAGAAAGT
This sequence comes from Pinus taeda, assembly GCA_000404065.3. NCBI lineage: Eukaryota > Viridiplantae > Streptophyta > Pinopsida > Pinales > Pinaceae > Pinus > Pinus taeda. Next base: position 117,669 of record APFE030496334.1, read on the forward strand.
TGAACTAGAACAACTTCAACACTTGAAGCTGGTTGGATGAATGAAGTCAAATGATCAGCTGTCTCTAGATTGGTCAAAGACTTGGAAGCAACACGCTTCTCTTGCAACTCATTTCTCTGCAATTGCGACTCCAGTTGAAGGAACTCAATCATTTCATGTGCATGTTGAATATGCACTTGAATGTCAGTAAGAGTTTTTTTGTTGATGTTCACCATGTCGCCAGCTGATGGTAAAATCAAATTGTTAAGAATTTGGGACAGTGGGATGTGTGTCGCCATGTTAGCTTGCTCACTTTGAATTCAGGCTCGCTTTTATTGTTGCTTATTGTTGATGCTTTACTTTCTAGAGTTCTATAACTTGGTTGTTTGAACTCTTGATGTCACACTCGCTTGATGACGATCACTTTGCTTGAAAGCTTCACTCACACTTTGTGAATGCTTCAATCAACTTCACACTGGATGGTTTGTTGTAGATGTCGTGCTTTGAACTTTCGCACTTGATTTTGACACGCTCTCTTGCTTGGTTGTTTAATTGACACTTTGTGCTTTCTTGAATGTACTCACTGAATCTGTTGATTTTTAAAAAAGGAAGGGTGTTGAACACTGTAGAAAATGCACCCAAGAGACAAATGACAAGTTCAATCTTGATGACTCAGTTGAAGACTTACTTGACTTAATGTATTCACCTTATCAATTCAAATTAGGGTGTCGGTTACAACCGAGAATGCACTCGTACAATTCAATTAAAAAATGTTTTTTTGCAAGTGATACAAAAAGTGTTGATGATGTTGATGTCGTCTTGGCTTGAAATGTTTGATTTTGTAGCATCCTTAACTTGATTGCTTTGATTACATGATGTGAAATGTGCTTGCTTGGAAGATCATCTTATCAAGTTGATGATGTGACACTTTGTTCTTATGTACTTCAGCTTGATTAGGCGTTTTTATACTTAAGCTTGATTACAGGAGCTTAATTAAGCGTTTTTATACTTAAGCTTTCTTATGTGCATGTAGTTGTTTAAGCATAATGCAAAGAGATAATTTGAACACAAGTCATGCACATGCATTCATTACACACCGTGTACCTAAGATCCCCTTATTCAATTTCAGGCGGAGCCAGGACACAAACACCACAAAAAATATGTCTTTATTAGATAGTGAATTACATCAACCTTCACCTTCACAACATCATGAATGAAATTTCGCAAACAATGAGAATGTCACGCTCACACAGCCCCTTGTCTCATTGATTCGTGATTTTGATTTATCTCATTGATGAGCAACTGATTATGTTCTAAAATATTCTGCACTTGGCCAAAACTTTTATGACCATACCATTGATTTGATTTCCATTCGTAGGAGCATAATATACATCCTCCTCCATCTTTAGATGCAACAGGAACAAATCTAAAACTGCATAATGAACTTTCCGGTTGTATATCAGCAACAAATTTGAACCCTTTGTCCTCCTAATCCCTTCAACAATCCAATGAACCCCTTTAGCAATCCAATTAACAAACTGACATGTCTCTCAACCCCCCTATATTAAAAACCAACAGAGATTCACAAAGTTCCAAACACAATAGTGGAAAAAAGAATATCATCCTACCACGAATGAAATTTCGTTTAGAAAACATGGAAGATGCCACTAAACAATTCAGACACATCAAAATTCATACTCGCGAGCTGAGAGTCGAATCCATAAAAAATAGTAAGCCTTTAAATCCAGAAGAGGGAACAAAACGCACTCTATGAAATTGGGAAGAATTGCCAAAAGGGTGAATCTCAGAGGTTTGCTTTACAGTTCCCAAAATCCAAGTAGCCGAAGGAAGGGAAACAAATATCAAGAAATGATTATGATTGAGCAGATAAAATTCAATGGATGTGAGATTACTGTGGCACATTCATTGCATCATCGATCAATGCGATCATCTGAAAGACACTGATGCCTGTCCCTTCGTGGGCACCTTGAATTCGCTTCATAATTTAAAATCTAATAATTTGGGTATTGTTCCTGCCCCTTATTTTCTCCATCCCCATCCAAATAAAATACCATCTTATAGCTTTTCTGATGTCAGTCTCAAGGCTAAAGAACAAAAATTACCCATCATTGTTGCACGAGATTTTCACCGGATTACCAATGTAAAAAGTTTGGACCAAGTAAAAAATCGTCACAGGAAAAGCCCAGTTTTGTCAATTCTAAGGAATAATGCAAAAAATTGAAAACCACCATTGGCATCTACAATTCTAGCCCGATAATATCTCAATATCTTTGCAGGTGCCTTTAGACCAATGCAGAGCCGCCATGTGTTAAGGGGCTTAAAAAATCTTGAAGCCCAGATCCCAACCATTTTACATTGTATGAAGGGTCCATGCAGATAGCGAAGGAGAATCAGGTTCTGTGATCACTAATTCGTTTGCTCTCTCATCAAGAGGAGACTTGGGTTTTGTCATCACCTGCCCTCAGAGTTACCAAGGGAAGTTGGGCACACGTTTCCATTGTGTCGCACATCTCCACATTACTAATGCTTGAACTCCTGGTAGCAAGCTCTCTTTGACACGGCATCTTTCCTCACACACATGGTCAAGTGCATTTTTTAGTACAATCGCTCACTTAAAACCACCCATGGGCCCTCTCCACACATTGATGGCTTCTTTTTGCAACTTTCCAACAGGCAACCTCCTTAGGTTGTTTCAATACAAAGATGGTCACATTTCTCTTTTGACGATACATTCAACTCCACATGATGCCACAGATTTCATAAACAATTTATTTTTATAACAGGCATGAATCTTATCGCTCTGATACCACATGAAGAAGAATCACAAAGCCATATAACCATATGCACGACAAATTAACACACAAAAAATAAACTGGCAGAAAAGGCAGAGAGCCACCATGTGGTCTCTCATGCTCATGTAATTCACATTATTCAAAAAATTTAATAATACATTTAAATACATGAGTAAGTGGTCTTAAGATAGTACGTCTATCTTAGACTCACTTGGTTGAGACAATTTCTTAACTTACACAATAATTTAGGAGAGCTAGTTGGAGAGAATCTCTCATCCAAACTAGACTCCTTAGTTTAAGGATTTCTCATGATTTTATTTATTTAATTTAATATTTGGATTTATTATTGATTTTAAGAGAGTGAGGCTAACAATTCAGTCAGTTAATGCATGCATGCATGCAACTAGTGTTCTCCATATAACTGAATATTCTCTCATAAATAACTCATGCATGTTAGTTCAGACAAAGACCCAGTTGACATTAAAGGCAAGGACAATGTACTATTAGTTGCAAGAAAATTCCTATGAGAATATCTCTTGCATGCAGAAGGAATCCATTCCTTGAGGATTGCGCAATTTCTACAGAGGTCAGAGGAGAGTGTGAGGTGAGAATCACATAGGTTACAGCTGGAGGACCTAGGGAAAACTGCGCAAGGAAATAGGAGGCTTAGAGGACAGAGGGAAGGCATATGTGTTGTCTATTCTGTCTATAAGCAGCAGTGAGGGATTGTACTGAGAGATGGATAGCTTGAGAGCTAAAGCTTTGTGTAATCCTGAGATATTTCCACTTGTATGACAATACCCATAGAGGGGTTTTTTAGCTGAGGCTTTCCCCAGAGTATTCTTCTGTGTTTCATGTGTGATTGTTTCTTCTTCTCTGTTATATGTGTTCTGTTTGATCTTGCTCAAAATCGATTAAGCTTCCACAAGTTTGATTATAGAAGTATATTAAGTATTTTGCTTTAGTACATTGCATAATCAATTTAATCTATAGTGAGAATTTCTACATATGGATAATGGAGCCTCATTCCATACGATGGGAAACTGAGAATTTTTCAGTGACTTGGAGGAGAAGGACCTCCAGATGCACATCGAAATGGGAGAGATAGAAGGTATAGTGCTACTGGTATTCGTGCAATTAACTTTCAGAGGGAGTTTGGCTCCCCTCTCAAATTAAAAGATGTGATGTATGTTCTGGGTCTGAAGAAAAATATCGTGTCAATTGCTATGTTGGAAGACCATGACTACGATGTGATATTTAGCAAAGCAAAGTCTTTCCTTGGACACATCGCCATAGGACAGGTGAAGCGGATCAGGGTTCGAGTGAAGAATATTTAGAAATTAGATGTAGAAGATTGTGCAACATTGAGCACAAAAGCAGAAAAGGTGTAGAGCCGAGACATCGATGAATTATGACATAGAATATTGGGCCATTTGCACCATGGGGCTTTGAATATCATGCAATAGATTTCTACAGGACTTCCCAAGGGTGCACTAGAGTAGTGAGATACATTCAAAGGGTGTACATTGGGGAAGTACACAAAATCCACCTTCAATGATCAGGATAGTAAGGTGCAAGCAATCCTTGAAAGAGTTCACTCGGATGTCTGTGAACATTTCTCGATAACCTCCATGGCCAAGCATAAGTATTAGGTGATATTTATAGATGATTTCTCACAAAAGTGTTGGATCTTCTTCATGCAGAAGAAAGACCACACATTCACCAAATTTGTTGAATTTAAAGCACTTGTTGGGAAAGAGGCTAGTAGGAAAGTGAAGGCTCTCATGAGCGACAACAATGGAAAATGTGTTGAATGAATTTGAGAACTTATGTGCAAAAGAAGGCATTCGACGGGAGTTGATAGCACCTCATAACCCACAACAGAATGGGGTGGTTGAGAGGAAAAATATAAGTATTGTGGGAGTTGCACGGGCCATATTGCATGATAAAATCCTACCATTTCACTTATGGGCTGAAGCATGTAATCACAATTGTTTATCTACAGAATAAGAGTCCTCATAGGATTCTTGGCATGAATACACCAGACTAAGATTTTTCAGGGAAGAAACTAGATGTGTCACACTTTAGGATCTTTGGATCATCAGTTTACTGTCATGTTTCCAAGGATGCAAGGAAAAATCTAGAGCCTACAACTCAATTGGGCATATTTGTGGGGTACACTGGTACACCTAACAATTATCATGTGTACTTGCCATCTCTTAGGATCATAGTTGTCAGAAGAGATGTGAAGTTTTATGAGGAGAAGGAAATGAGGTGTTCCCTTGAGAGGGAGCTTCAGTTGCATTCAAAGAAGGAACCTTTGGCTCCAAAGGAGGAACCTTGGGAGGTTGTGGAGCATCCACAAGAAAAGGTATAGAGAGTGGATACTTCTACTCAAGCAGAGACATCTAGAGATGGAAGGAAGCGCACCAGAGAAGCTTACATATTATTACGTGATTCTAGAGAGAATGTAGGAGCACCCACATCACAGCGCAGTCATAGGAGGTCACCATATCGGTAACCTGGCTACATGGCTATGATGATTCAGCTTGTAGATATGAAGCCAACCTCATTTGAGGAAGCAGTACAACAACCAATATGGGTTGATGCCATGGTATAGGAGTATGAATCCATTACCAGAAATAATGTTAGAGAAGCGGTCCCAAGACCAAAGGACAAGTCAATGGTAGTTTCCAGGCAGATCTACAAGGTGAAGCAAGTAGCATATGGAAGCATTGAGAATCACAAGGCCAAATTGTTTTCCAAGGGGTTCTCTCAGGTGGAGGGAATTGACTATGAGGAGACCTTTTCTCCAGTTGCAAGGTACTCTTCAATCAGATCAATTCTAGCTCTTGCAGTGCAAATGGGGTGGAAGATCCACCAGATGGATGTGAAGACAACATTCCTCAATGGAGTGATTGAGGAAGAGGTGTACATTGAGAAACGAGAAATATTTGAGACCTTTGACAGAGAGTCGCATGTGTGTAGACTCAAGCAAGCGTTGTATGGATTGAAACAAGCACCCCATGATTGGTATGCCAAGATCGACAGTTATCTCACCGGGTTGGAATGCAAAATTTTACCATATTTTTGTTGAAGGTAAATTATTGATTATAGCATTATATATCGATGATTCAGTTTTAGTTGGTGATGAGAAGTTGATCAAGTCTTGCAAAGAGGATTTTGCAAGAAAAATCGAGATGAAGGACTTAGGGATCATGCATTATTTCCACTGTATGGAACTATGGCAAGGATATGGGGAATTGTTTGTCTCTCAAGGCAAGTATGCCAACGAGATACTAAAGAAGTTCCACATGGAGAGCAACAAACCCATGGAGACTCCTCTAGTAGAGAATTAGAGGAAGGAAGATGCTACTTCAGGTGAAGTAGTGGAGGCTACCATCTATAGGTAACTTGTGGGTTCACTTATGTATTTGGTGAACACACAACCGAACATGTGTTATGCAGCTAACAAACTTAGTCAAGTTATGGTTAAGCCAACTAATATGTATTGGAAGACAGCAAAGCATGTGTTGAGATACCTCAAATGCAACACTCAATTTAGTCTTTGATATAGGCAGAAAAAGGCAGTGAAATTGCAAGGATTCATAAATGCAGATTGGGCAGGTAGTCCATCAAACAAGAAGAGCACATCAGGAGGAATTTTCAATGTTGGGTCAGCAATGGTTTCTTGGTACAACAAGAAGTAGTGATCTGTTGCACTCAACTCAGCAGAGGCAGAGTACATGGATGCTAGCCAAGAAACATGTGAGGCTATCTAGATGAGAAAGATCTTTGTTGGGTTATTTGGTCAGATGATAGATCCTACACTGATTAATGTGACAACTAGAGTTGTATCAAACTCTATGAGCATCCAATTTTTCATGAATGGTTTGAGCATATTGACATCCGGTATCACCATCTATAAGATTGTGTGCAGAGGAGAATCATGTTGTTGGAGTACATTCCTACATAGGAACAAGATGCAGATATTTTAACAAAGGCATTGTCAAGATGCAAATTCAATTTCCATAGAGGCAGGATCAGGGTAGAAGATAATCCCTTTCTTACTGGGAAGGAGTGTTGAAAATGCAACAAGAAATTCCTAATTTAAGTTTGCCCAAAATTAATTAGGAGAAATTCGAATTTCAATTTCAATAAAATGCTTGGAGGAATTCAACTAAAGTGATATGGCACTTATCACTCAGTTAATTCGGGTTGGAGACACTTGAGTTATGTTTAGTTATGATTGATTCCCATTTTCTAGTAATCAGGTTCAATTAATTTGAGTTATTGTGAGTTTAATTAGTTCTAATTGATTAAGAACCAGTGGAAGGTCTAGTAGTGTGGTGTAACTTCAACTGATCTTTTAGTTAACTCATCAATCATCCCAAAATAATTGATGCATGTAAATAACTCGAGTTACCCAATTGAGATTAGAGTTCAAGGGTAGTGTACTATCAGTTGACAATTCCAAATTGTACAAGTGGTGCATGCTGTCAGAGAAGGGCCTATATGGATTGTGCAATTCTAATTGGGAATTTCCCTAATTAATATGGAGCTAATTCCTTGAGGAACAATGCAAGGAAATAGCTATTTGGGCATGCTTGGATTTGGTTAAGTATTGACCAGAGCTTGTCCAGGAAGCAATGAGATAGATTATACTAGTGCAGAGGTTTATCAGGCTTGAGCTATCATTGTATTTCTTCTCTATTTTCTGACTAATGCAATACAAATAGAAAGGGGTTTTGAGCAGTTGCTTTCCCCTTAGATAAATATTTGAGAATATGTGATTGAATATTTTCTCATGTTTATGTTGTGATTTCTCGATTGTTTAATTATTTCCACTGATGAGTAGAGTAGATTAAAGTCTTTTGTTTTACGATATTACATAAGCAGTTTGAATCTACAAGGAATATCTTCAAAATCAACAAGTATTAGATATTTTGATGAAGGCCTTAGGGAAGGCAAGGTTCATCTTCTTTACAGATAAGTTGGGCGTTGTGCAAAACACTGTTGGGTTGAGGAAAAGGTATGTTTTCTCCTCGTAAATAGCTTAATTAAGCATTTGTCTTCACATGTTTATCTTCGTTTTGTGAATAAAAATAGAGGAAACAATAGCAGAAGCTGGGTAAAATCAATTATTAACAAATTAGATAAATCTAGGCATGGAAAACTAACTTTCACTATCTTTATATGCAGGGATGTGGATTGGACGATTGTTGTTCAATCGACATAACAACAGCAGCCAGGAAAGGAAAAAGACAACGTCTTGAGTATAGAAAACAATGGAAGACGAGGAGGACCAATGCTATTCTATGATGAAATCAGATTGAGGGTTGTGAAATCCTTAGGATCCCCTGATCTTGAGGATTCACTTCTATCCGTTTATTTTTCCAAAAGTTTTATAAAGTTGTGAGGCGAATTGAACAACTAATGAGGAATTCGCAGATTGTAACTATTCTTTTTGGACATATAATACTTTCATCACGGATGTTGTAAATATGTTATTGATTTTAATGAAGAAGATTGTGTTTCATCCATAATCGTATTCTGAATATCTAACAACGGGGACTTCTAGAGACTTTGGACCCAGTCAATAGGAGATCTATTGTTTCAATTGTGTTATAATTATTTGTGTTTATTCTTATAATTGTTTATTATTGTTAGTTTGTAAAGTTAGCACCATTCTGATTACTATGAGGATTGATGACTATGGTTTGCATTTGTTGTTCAGACGAGATTCTAGATTTAGTTGTGCGTGACATATGCGTGATACTCCTTATTGAATTGGTTATGTTAATTTAAGCATTAGATTGTTGTTCATTCTAAAGTAATGTTATCACAGATTTCAAAACTAGAGTTGATTGCTTTCCATGAGATGTTTACATGGTTATTTGTTGTTCAATTGTTGTAGCTTTCCTTCATGTTAAATGAATTAGTTTCAATACCAGTTAGATTGCTGAGAGTGATTGTTTCTATTTGCATTCTGATTCAATTTCTTGCAGAATAGATTAAGTAGACATGAACGTGCTTTACATATTTATTTTAGAATTGTTTGGATGGAACTTAGAGAAATAGACATTACCAATTGCAACGATTCCAACTTCTTTCATTATGAATTGACCTATGAACTCACTGCATATACAGTGTTGACACTCTTGAAATAAAAAGACTTGCCCTAGGTTGATGATTAATGTAGGTATTAATATTTCTTGTAATAAGACATCTTAGTGCACCAACATTTTGGCATCGTTGCCGGGGAGAGTGTTTCAAAGTGATTTCTTTTTATCTTGTTGTAAAATAATTGGGTTTTAAAAATAGGAGGTAAGAACCTATGTAACCAGTAAGTAAAGTGCTTGCTCACCAACCCTCTTTTCAACAAATGCATAGAGGTTAAATAGAAATAGTTTTTAAGAATGACTAGGAACAAAAAGATAGAAAAAGATCAGAACCCCCCACCTAAATCCACAAAACCCAAGGGATCGGTGAACCTTGGGAGAAAAACTTTTATAGATGAAATCATAAGACAAGCAGAGTCTCAAGCATGAGTAGGACCCGAGTTGTTTCTGGAAAAAGCCCTATTGTAATCCCTCAAGCAGTAGGATCACCATCTGTAGCTTATGCTGAGATTCATAGCCAAATTGGAGGATCTGAACAAAGCTTTCAGGGTACAAAAAATTTACATTATGATCCTTTACAAGAGGGAGAATAATGCAATTTAAGAGAAGGAGAGGGGGAAACTAGTGGGACTGTTAAGGCAGGGACATAGTTGTCTGAATTAGGATCTCCTACGATCCTAGATCTAGGCAGTGCTACAAAGCCATCTCAGGTTGAGAATTGTTCACTTACTCAAGTAGCACCCCCTGAAGTCCCTGAAGGATATTGGCACATTTTTTACCAAATGGAGAATTTACCACCTCAAGGCTAGACCTCGACATTGGAATACCCCATAGTCGATCCAGTAGCCAATGCCCCTATGAAAACTATTCCCTTGCAAAATCTTCCAACCTTTCATGGGATGATCACAGAGGATCTAAATGCTTTCTTATTCGAGCTTGATGTCCTCTACAGAGGGTACGATTATACCACAGAAACTAAAAAATTAAAGATGTTCCCTTCTACTCTGAAAGGAGCAGCTTTGAGGTGGTTCATGGGTTTAGGCGGACGTACTATTAACTCTTGGGATGACATGAAAACTTCCTTCCTCACAAGATACCAAGACCTTTGTAGGACTAGGGAATTAAAATATGAAATCTTTAAGATGACTGCAAAGGATAATTAAACTCTAGAAGAATATGTTGAACGGTTTCACTACAATTTGTAGAGATCCCCTCACTCTAGATTACCAAAATAAGTCCTGAGAGCCATCTTAATTAAGGGGATGAAAGAAGAATGGATAGAAACTCTAAATCTGATGGGGAAGGGAGATATTTCTCAAGAGGATTATGATGAAATTGTTTGCTTATGTATCAGGTGTTCGCGAGGTAGCACACACACTGGGTCAGGAAGCTGAGATCCTATGACCAAAGGAAGCAAACCACACAGTGGAGGCATAACATGAATGTAAAATGGTAACCTCCTAGAAGACTTCAAGATGGACATCTTGGGCACCCTTACAATGCAGTTGGACGTCCTGTAGGCTAAACAGAAACAAGCCTTAGCAAAACAGAACTTAGTCGTTTTCGACCCACACTACTAGAAGAAGCACATCCAATGGGAGTGTCCATTGGACATGGTACAGACATGCGCCATCTACACCAAGGATCATGCCACTGAGCAATGTCCATCACTTCCAGGGTTGAAAGTATTTTTCAAAGAATCAGAAGAAGAGACATAACAAGTATACTTGATGAACCAACATTGACAATGGCAGGACAAACCCACAGGTATGTCACAAGACATCTCCCTGTTCTTTCCTTCTTCATCATTTAATCAGCGGCAGAACCCTGGGGCAGCATGGCAAGGTCAATCACCTTGCTCAAAATGGAAATCCCAACCATTTCCTATGACACGTTGGCCAACTCAGTCCTTTCCGGGTAATGGCTGGCTAAATTCTCCTTTTACTCTTGTTTGGCAAGGTAATCCATATCCATCCCAGTAGCCTACCTCTACTTCACAAAATCCAAACTAGTTTATGAATTGGCAGTGACCTTTAGAGATAACCAATACACCTATGGGGACAGGTCCTCAACCTCAACCTACATTATCAGCCCCATATCCATTACAGCAAAATCCTCAGCCCCTTTTACGTTCTCAATTGCTAGCTCAACCAAATCCAAATCCCAATAACAAATCGGTTCAACTGGTGCAACTTGTCGAAATCTCTGACTATGATATTGAACAAAAAGAATGTAATGAAATTAGATTGAGGTCAAGACGCATCATCACCCCTGAGGAAAACAGAGACCAGCCATCAATTGAGTTAGAAACCCCACCTGTACATACACCATCGACTGTGACTGACACAGAAATAAAACAAGGAGAAGATATACATCATCATAAAGACCCTGAAAAACTCATAGTTACTTCTCCCCCCTTCCCCGAAAGATTAACAATACCTAAACCAGTTGTTTATCCAAACTTTAATCTTGTATGGGAACTAAAAAATATTTGTATTAAAATTCCTCTCCTTCAGGCCATCCTAGATATTCTTATTTATGCTAAAACAATTAAAGAGCTATGTGTGAATAAGCCTGTGAGGAAAGCAAAAGCTTCACCCACTATTCATTTTGTAGGAACCTTGTCTGATTTTCTTTTGGGATGGGAAACTCTGATAAAGTGTGAAGATCCTGGGAATCCCATAGTTACAGTTCAAATATATGGCCTCTCCTTTCCAAACACACTAGTTGATTTGGGTGCAGCCATTAACATCTCAATAGCAGAAACTTGTAAGACACTTGGTATTACAACTCTCAAACCAACCACCACCTTGCTAGAACTTGTTGATCGTTTGGTGGTAAGACCATAGGGAACTTTATAGGATATTACAGTTTCTGTTGATTCATGGGAGTATCTAGTAGATTTTCTCATTGTAAACCCAAAGAGTCAATTGGATGGACACCCTCTAATTTTGGGCGACCTTGGCTGGCAATCGTTGATGCTTATATAGGCTACCGAGAGGGCAGCATGACCATTGCTAAGGCGGATGCTTTAAAAAATCTTATTTTATGTCCTCCTGCCAAACCATGTCTGCCCATTGTAAAAATACATAAACAACCACCCGCATACCTGGAAGAAAGCATTCGTTCACCACTTATAATAGTAGAGGCACTTGAATTCAAGAATCACACTGAAGATGATGTTATCAAAAACTTTATCAATCATCCAGCTAATATGAATAATGTCAAAAGTCAAATGTTAAAATCAATTCTTGACAATGAAGTCTCGGAAGACCCTTTGAAATATACTGATGATCAGCATATCTAGACAACTGTTGTTCATAACAACGAGCTTGTTGAAATTGAACCAGGCAAGGTTTTAAACATTAATGATAGCCTGGACAGTGACCAACAACAAAAGCTCATTCAAGTCCTGCAAAAATATGAAGGGGCCTTTTCCTGGGACTATCCTGACATGAAGGGCATACACCCACAGTTATGTACGCATCATATCTACACTGAAAAGAATGCTCGTCCTATCTGGCAGCCTCAACGAAGATTGAATCTGCATCTCAAGGACATTGTAAAGGAAGAGGTATAGAAGCTATTGGACGTGAATTTCATTTATCCCATTTTGTATAGCAAATGGGTCTCGCCACTGGTAGTTGTCCCCAAGAAAAACAGGAAGTGGTGTATCTATGTAGATTATCGGGAATTGAACAAGGCAACGCAGAAAGATCACTTCCCTCTTCCATTTATTGATCAAGTCCTTGATACTCTGGCATGGAAGCAATTCTTTTCTTTTCTAGACATCTTCAACAGCTACAATCAGATTCAAATCGCCTCTGAAGACCAAGACAAAACAACCTTTACCTGTCCGTGGGGTACATTCACTTACAGAGTGTTACCGTTTCGCTTATGCAATGCCCCAGCTACATTTCAAAGAGCCATACTCAGCATTTTTGTTGATCTGATAAATGAAGGACTTGAATTTTACATGGATGACTTTACCCCGTATGGGGATGACTTTGATCAAGTGCTATAAACATTAGAGAAGGTTTTGGAATGATGCACCGCTACCAGGCTGTGTTTAAGCAATTTCAAGTGTCACATGATGATGACAAAAGGCGTAATCCTGGGACACTACATTTTTGCATTGAGGATACAGGTAAATCCAGCAAAGATACAAGTAATTCTCCTACTACCTACACCCTGTACTCAGATGGAGGTACGTATCTTCCTTGGATATGCAGGTTATTATCGTAATTTTATAAAAAGAAATCACAAATCGTTGCACCTTTATATGCTTTAACAGGAAATGTTGACTTTAAATGGTCTAACAAATGTGACATAGCTTTTACAGATTTAAATAAATTAGTTTCGATGACACCAGTATTACGTGGACCTAACTAGGAGCTAACCTTTCACATCTCCACGGACGCGTCAAATGCAGCAATAGGCGATGTCCTCGCCAAGAGGAGGACAGAAAACCTTATTCTATATGTTATATCAACAAAAATCTTACTGCTGGTAAACTTAATTATACAACAGAGAAGGAATTCTTAGTTGTTGTTTATGTCATAAACAAATTTAAAGATTATATAACTTGATATCAAGTTCTTTGGTATACTGATCATTCTGTGATTAGGCACTTAGCTAACAAACCTATTACAAATGGTCAAGTGACTTGTTGGTTGTTACTATTGCAGGAGTTTGATATCACCATCAAAGATCGTTTGGGGAAGGAAAACCCAATCACTGATTTTATGTCTCGAGTTCCAAAGATAAATGATCCATTGGCAGTGGACAACCAATTTCCAGATTAACATTTGTTTGTCGTAGCAATCAAAATGCCATGTTATGCAGATTTAGCAAACTACCTAGCAGTAGGAAAGTTGCACAGGCACTTGACAGTAAGGGAAAGGAAACACATTATCCAGCACAACACCTAATTTTCTTGGATTGGTAGTTACCTTTTTCATACAAGGTCTGATATGTGTATATGTAGATGCATTCGTGAGGATGAAATTTGTTACATCCTGAAGGCTTGCCATGATGAACCCTTCGGAGGACACTTCGCAGATCATAGAACAGGGCATAAGGTACTATAGATGGGCTATTATTGGCCCACTATTTTTAAAGATGCTAAGAAATATGCCCATGCTTTTGATAGTTGCCAAAGGATGGGTCGGCCTGGTCAATCTGATGAAATGTCGCTATAGCCTCAATTGGTAATGAAACCTTTTGAATGATGGGCATTGAATTTTGTTGGCCATTTCATCTGCCATCAAACCAAAAGGCCTACATACTAGTTGCCACAGACTATGTAACAAAGTTGGTAGAAACAGTAGATTTGCCAAGAGCTACATAAGAAGTTGTGATTAATTTCCTTTTTGCGTTATTTGTGCAGTATGGTTTACCTCGGAAGTGATAACGGATGGAGGAGGGCAATTTATAGGACACAAGATCACAAACACTCTAAGGAACCACCACATTACACATAGAGTCACTTCCCTGTATCACCTACAGGCAAACGGCAAGTTGAAAGCACCAATAAGGTCATCGAAGCAATTCTGATCAAGACAGTCTCAACACATCGGTGGGACTGAGTTGCTAGACTGCTAGAGGCCTTGTGGGCCTATCGCACAACTTGGTGAAATACTACTGGATATTCTCCATACAAACTTGTATTTGGCAAAGAACCTATCTTTCCTATTGAATTTGAAATAAAGACTCTCAGAACAACTCACGAAGTGGGATTGGATCTGACAAAGGCCCAAACCAAATAACTTCAACAAATAAATGAATTGGAAGAGGCTCAACTACTTGCTCTACAACACATGGAAATTATTCAACAACAAAGGGGAAAGTGACACGACAGTCTTATTAAAAAAAGGACGTTTCAAAAAGGAGATAGGGAACTCCTCTATGACTCCAGATTCCAAGACTTTCTAGGCAAGTTACAGACAAGGTGGCTTGGCCCTTATGAAATTCAAGAAGTACATAATAATGGTACTCTCACTCTGATTACCATTGACGAGTTTGGCCATTCTTTCAAGGTGAATGGACATTGGGTGCGTCTTTATCACAAACCACTCACCAAAGAGTCTTGTTGTCAACAGGTACATGATGACCCCACTATGAAAATTTTAGCTGCAGGGAGTGATGACCCGACAACTTTGCTCTCATAAAAATGTATCTTTCTTTAGCTGTAAATAATGTACATATTCTTTTACGGTTGGTTGCAATTTAGTTAGGCATAACCATGTAAATATGAGGATTTCTCTTGTTTTTGGGTGTGTTTAGTAATTGTTGTTCAATCGATTGAACGATTGATTTTCAATCAATTGAACAACGTGAATTCCTTTTGTGCGTTTTGTTGTTCAATCTATTGAACGATTGTTGTTCAATCAATTGAACAACACTAACTTATTTTTGTGTTTTGTTGTTCAATCGATTTAATGATTGTTGTTCAATCAATTGAACAACACTTATTTTTTTGTGTTTTGTTGTTCAATCGATTGAACGATTGTTGTTTAATCGATTGAACAATTGATGCTCAATCGCTTGAACAATTGTTGTTTAATCGATTGAACAATTGATGCTCAATCGCTTGAACAATTGTTGTTTAATCACTTGAACGATTGTTGTTCAATCGCTTGAACGATTGCTATTAAATCAATTGAACACCACTAATTTTTTATTTCTTTTTGTGTTTTGATGTTCAATCAATTGAACGATTGTTGTTCAATCGATTGAACGATTGTTGTTCAATCAATTGAACAAAACTAATTTATTTTTGTGTATTTGTTGTTCAATCAATTAAACGATTTCTATTCAATTCATTGAACAACACCGATTTCTTTTTCGTATTTTTGTTGTTCAATCAATTGAACGATTGCTATTCAATTAATTGAACAACACTAATGTATTTTTGTGTATTTGTTGTTCAATCAATTGAACAATTGTTGTTCAATCATTCAACAACACCGATTTCTTTTTCGTATTTTTGTTGTTCAATCAATTGAACGATTGCTATTCAATCAATTAAACAACCCCAACTTTGCTTTTGTGTGTTTATTGTTCGATCAATTGAACAGTTATTGTTCAATCGATTGAACAACCACTGTTCAACAGAATGAATAGTTGTGATTTCTTTTTGTTGTTTCATCATCGATCATTCTTTTTGCCATTTTCTTTCTCTACTATGTTTTGAATAAAAACCATCTAGTTGGATTTGGAATTTGTACCTAAGATAAAGAAAAAAAGTAATGTTAATACCATTATGACTTATGAAACCTTTTGATGGTCATATTTTTTCCAAAGATGACATGGTGCATCTCTATAATGACTGGCTGAATATCTTCTCTTTGGACACATCATAAAATAATTTATTATCTTAATACCATGCTTGTTTATCTTTCACAATTTCAAATGGATTAATCCCTTTGATATGATGATATGGGGGTAAAAGCGTTACTTTCGTTGGAATTTTTTTTACTTCTTACGCCATCCCTGACTCTTAAGGAGTAAATGAGCCTCCCTCTCTTTACAATAAAAGCATGAAAATATGAAAATATAAAAATATGAAAATGCAACAAACATTGTCTTAAAGAGGATAGGGGGTCTCAATACGAGCCAGCCTACCATGATCATAAGGATGTAACGGGTGACATTCCATTATGGCCACCACACCAAGGTAATGACCTTCTTGATAATTAAAACTGTTAGAAGGACAAGGGGTCTCATCACGAGCTAGCCTGATCACTTTGTTATATCCTGGTGAATGGAACGATGATTATCTGGTTACCATGCTAGCATAGTGTCCTCTTTATTACAAGAAAAGGAGAATCATCTAAATACTAAAAGGAGTACTCTTACTCATTTTTTGGGTTAAAAAGAAACCCTGTCGAGGCTATGAATGCCTGCTGGCAGCAATGGCTCTACTTGTGGTATTGAAGTACTATGTTACACTGCCAAATACTCTCTATCCTATTACCACCTATGGATTCGTTTCTAAAGGAGAATTTTCCATTTTAACAAAATTTCTAATTTAATTAGCCAACATGCATGGTAACCTATATCTTATATGCATTATATCATTATTGTCCAATCACTTTACTGACAGTCGTTAATATTTATTGTCGATCATGTGTTTGTCACTTTTCCACCTAAGGTAAATATCTATCAACATAATGATCTAAACCTCTGTTTTATTTTACGGGCATTTCAAATCTTTTGACATGTACTGCTCTGATTGCCTTTCTCTCATTTTATGCTGCTTTTATTGATTGGTCGCCTGCATTTATGATTTACCAACACTTTCTCCCTTTTTCCCATGCTTGGTGGGTGTGGAAGCCCTTTTCTGATTGGAGGGGGTATGGTCTGCATATGAACAGCATGTGTGACAATTTATGGATAGCTTGTGTGATGATTATTTAACTAATTTATGGTTAAAGGACTGAATAATGAATGCGTGTGTGTAATAATTATCAAACCATTTTTTATTGGAGGGAAGAATGAAACCATTATGGATAGCATGTGAATTGATTATGATCCTGCACCAAATATTGTTGATGAGACAAATAACATACTTTCCTTTGATATTAACTCTCAAAACAATGTCATTACTCTATCAATAACTTTAATGTTCTCTGGTGTTGTTCCAAACTGTGAAAGTGTGAGAGAAGTGCATGCAAGTGAACCAGCCACAGAGAAACAACAGCCATGGGAGGAAAATCCATTTGAAGTGAACCCACAGTGCTCAGGGTATCAAATCAGGCACGTCCGATTCTTGAGCGTGGTGGCTGACTACAATACTTAACCAAATTATGGATTTAATGAGGAAATGACACTTCAATTTCTGTATAATTTACATAAGGGCCGCACCACAGTGAAAGGTAGGAACATAACGGTCTCCGAAGCAATCATAGATGAAGTCTCTGGACTTCCAATAGAAGGAATGAGATGGATGGACAAACATGTTCTTCTGTAGGATGCAGTCACAATATTTTAGGACCCATACGAGCAATTGGTGCAAAAAGGAAAATGGGTTCAACCTACAACTTTAAGACAACCATGGCAGGAATTGACAGCCATTGTGCAGAGGTATATCACGTGTGACGGATGGCAGGATGTGGTAAAACCTCATCAACTTAAACTGTTAGTTATTTTGAAACAGAAAATTACAGTTAACTTGTCATTTTCTTTAAATTATGTATTGCATGACGTTGTTCGTCGAGTCAGAAAGGAAAAGGACCCACATACAGTCATCAACCATCACAGGCTGATCAAATCAATCATCATTCATGGATTGGCCCAGTAGCAGCTAACCTGGGATATAATTATAAATCCTACTTTGACCCCACCTATAGAAAACCCAGCAATTGAACATTAGGGGCCAAGAGTGACAAGTCCAAAAAGGACACAAAAAAGGAAGAATCCCTCTTTGGCCTCCAGCCCAGTAAAGCAAAGATGCTCTGTGAGGATAAAGTTGTAGCAACACACCCCAATTCAAATGGAAGAGGCAAGGCCATCTCATATGCCCCCTCCAAGTCCACAAGATGACTCTTTGCAAGACTATGAGGAAGAGGTTGTCTGAGTACTAGAGAATATGGGGACATTTGGTGAAGGAAGGGAGCTATCTAGGAATTCTGAAGGGAAAATTATGCCCCCAACTAGTATGCCCCTGTTGGTAGTCCTAGTCATGATGAAACCCTGCCATTTACTGATAATTTGGAAGGATAGAGGGAACTAGTTCCTTCTATGGAGAAGCCCCTTGAAGTAGAAGTGCATGTAGAGGAAACCATCAGGGAGAGAAATCAAGCAGAAGCTACTAATCCACTGGAATCCCCAGCTAAGGAAAACACTACAGAAGAAACCCTGGAGGGTGAAAATCAACTAGGGGGCACTATTTTTATGAAGTCCTCAGAGAATGAGGCCCATATAGAAGAAGACCCAGAAAATGATAATTGACACCATTCCATTAGAGTCTCTTGAGAGGGAAGCTCATGAAGAAAGAGACCTGGGAAGTGAAAATCCATTGGGAGACACGGTCCCATTAGAACCCCATCCTTATATTAGCACAATTCCTGATCAGGGGCTCATGTCTCAAGTGTTGAAAAATGCTCAAAAATGAAAGTGCTCAGAATTGGTTCGAACCTAAATGAATGGATAGAGCTCGTCCTCCTGATTCCGGCGCCATAAACGGTTCAAAAAATGGTATTCGTATGCAGAAGTTATGTCAAAAAGAAAATCGCCCAATAACCCTTATTTTTTTTTCAAAATAATTTAAATTAGAATATTCTTCCTGAAATATTCCTTTTGGGCATCCAATGGAGGGGTACCACGTGGCAATCCTAGAGGCCGCCACATGGCCCCAAGGTTGAACGAAATTGGCATGTGTTAAATGTTTGGTGGACCTGCGGATTGAACACGAGACCTCCCACTAACACAGCGACTTACCAATACACTACACCGGCGGAACTTGTCATAGTTGTGGGGAAAAATTTCTGGAATCTCTATTTGTCATCCATCGGCCCAATTCTGATAAAAAATACTTTATGGACTCAAATTGTACAAAATGTTTCATGCTTGATTTATAAGTGAATGGGGCTATCGTTTCTCTTATCGAATTAGTCTGGAAAAGACTCAAAAAAGATAAATGGGTTGGTTGTAAAAAGATCGATCGCGTATACAATCGGTCGGGGTCAATTCCTGCTGGATGCAGGAATTGCACATATCCCATTATGATGAATGGAAGCAGTATGAAGAATAACACCAAAACAATTGAAGCCATACCCAAGGCCTTTCAATTAAAATGAATGAAAGCTTGGTTGCTTCATTTAAGCAATACACGATAACAATCCATCAAAGTATTATCTACCTATTGAAATAGATTTAACAGCGGCATTTAAAGTTATAAAAGATTTGGGCAGGGCCGAAGGGGGCCAGCCCCTGCTCACCATGTGACCCCGCACTCCGAACTAAGGGCTTAGCGCCGATTAACCATGAATCCAGCGGTCATTGTTAAATGGCTAACAATTGCGATCATATGTTAAGGCACAAACCACGGGTGTCTAACCGTTATTCCTAACAACTAGGCACAAACTCTGAGGTAGACCACTAGTTAACCTAAATCCGGTCACTTGCAGTTAATTTAACCAACAGTTAGTGCCAACGGTTATGGGTAGGTTGGCTGTTTTCTTGGCGACGGCGCCAAAATTGGTGGTCCTGCCATTTTGGTGGACCTAACTAAACTTTAACTTTAGTTAGCTGGAGTTAATTCAGGGACAGAGAGGTAGTTCAGTAAATGAGCCATAACTTTGGCTAGAGAAGGCCTTTTGAGACAATTTTTTTTTGACTAATCAGATAATTCTGAAGCCATTGGCAGAGATGAAAGAGCAATCAGAGGTCATTTGCAGGTGATTTTGCTCCATGGAAGTTCTAGGAGCCATTAGGGCCTAGTATTGAGGGAGCTGTATAGGGTTGCAGGTACCCATTGGATGAGAACCTGTAGTCATTCCTGACTGATTTGAGCGTTCTGAATCCATTTTTACAGTCCATTTCGCCTGTTAAGGCTTGTATTCAGTTGTACAATCATTTTGAGCTTTTAATCAAATTAAGGACATGTCCATTTGGGAGCCTTGGACCCAGCAGATGTAGCCCAGGAGGGGTGAATTGCTTCATCAACTTCTTTTGCATCTGTGGTTGAGTTATTTTTCTGAACAAATCTGTTTTAGTATGTTAAACAGAGAAATGAATTAATTCTACTACACATAAAAGGGTCATAAACAGCTGATAAACTCATTTGTTTTTTACTGCAAGACATGTACATCACTTAAACACGTATGTTTACTAAATTGAATACCTTGCAAAGCGTTTACAAGTACTTTCATACTCAGATCAATTCCACCTGAACCTAGACCTGAAGTAAATAAATTTGTACCACCACTGGTCAAAGACCTCACAACAAAGAAAACCTACAAGGACAGATTGAGGAATTTGCTTAAAAAGTACAAGAAGAAAAAGAAAACAGTTAAGCAGCTGAGAGAGTGGTTGAAGGAAGTAGTCACGATCAGGAAATTGAAAACAGAATTGGAGATCATAGGGACCCAAAGAGAACACTGCTCTGGGGAAGATATTGAAACCCAGACGAGACCCTTTTGGTTTGTTCAAAAGGAACCCAAACAGAGCAATGTCTTTTGGAAAATAGTGAAATGCAGATAGAATATCCTTGTGTTTATCCACAAGAAACCCAAATGGACTTTCCCACTACTAATGTTGTTGTCCAAACCAATTCTGCAGAGAATATTCAGGAAGACTACCATATGACCCAAGGAACAACTAAAGTTTTTGTTCAAACTGATATTGAAGAAAATACCCAAGCTAATTGTTGTATGACCCGAGAAGCGACTGAGGCTGTTGTTCAAACTGACCCAATGGTAACACATGATGATGAGGTCTAGACAGAGGAAACACCTGACTACATTCCCTTGGTAAGGGAAGCGATCATTAGGAAATTGCAGAATGGACTAGCCAAGACTCAGCGAGAGTTGACTCGGCATAAAGAGGAAGTAGTGCCCCTACGAGTACACCAAGAATTACGAAATAAATTTGAGGCACTCACTGTCGCAAAGGATGAGACTTTCGTTGATTACAAGGATGAACATAAGAAAGTCGAAAAAGCACAGGTCAAGTTGTAGAAGGGTAAGGAGAAAATGGAGATTGTTTTCTCTCTTTACTCAGATGCCTTGTCATGTCGAGCTCCTGCCACCAACTATGCACTATTCCTGCTAGAAAGATACTTCTTACTGAAGGTTAAAGCCGTTAAGGTTGGTAAGTCGGTGGAAATTAAGACCACCCCAAACTTTGTCAAGTGTTTCAAAGAACATAATGAACATGTACAACGCCTTTTGTGTGTATTGTATATGCATAATTTTTTCTTAGAGGATGACTTAAACAGTGATCCTGGCCCCTTCATAAGGGATATCCAATTCCAATATTTTCTTTCCTTTGCCACTAATCAGCTTAAAGGGGCTAAAGCCCATAATACTTTTCAAAAGACAGAATATGGCATAGACTTATGTGTTAGGGGAGAACCCACAAAACCCCTACACCTCTCTGTCTGTCACAAACAGTTTATGAAACGAATAGGTATTGTGGGTCAATTAGGACCACTCCACACAGACATCATACAGGTAGGGAAGGAATACTTTCAGGAAATCAAAGAAGAAGCTTTGTCTGCAGCTAAACAAAGATGGGAAGCCTCCAGCAATATTTGCGGGAACAGGGAGCCTTTTGGGTTTAGAATTTTCAAAGTTGCCTCCACTCGCTTACACAAATATAGCAATATGGTCTTAAGCATCGGCTCTGATTGGATGGCTACCATAGTGATTATAACTTGCCAGATCAACGAGTGAACTAGGGTTTTGCAGTGTTCAAACAGAAAAATGGTTTTATGTTGTATAAGGAGGAAGTATATCCTCCTTATTCCTTAACTCAACTACACCTTAACCATGTTATTGCATGAGGACATGCAAAAAGGTAAGCAGGGGAGTATGTTGGGCCGAGGAAAAGGTATGTTTTCTCCTCATAAATAGATTAATTAAGCATTTGTCTTCACATGTTTATCTTTGTTTTATGAATAAAAATTGAGGAAACAATATCAGAAGCTGGGTAAAATTGATTATTGACAAATTAGATAAATCTGGGCACGAAAAACTAACTTTCACTTTCTTTATATGCAGGGACATGGATTGGGCGATTGTTGTTCAATCGACAAAATAGCAGCAGCCAGGAAAGGAAAAAGACAACGTCTTGAGTATGGAAGATAGTGGAAGACCAGGAGGACCAATGTTATTCTATGATGAAATTAGATCGAGGGTTGCGGATCCTGAGGATTCACTTCTATCCATTTATTTTTCCAAAAGTCATATAAAGTCGTGAGGCGAATTGAACAACTAGTGAGGAATTCGCAGATTGTAACTATTCTTTTTGGACATATAATACTTTCATCACGGATGTTGTAACTATGTTATTGATTTTAATGAAGACGATTGTGTTTCATCCATAAACATATTCTAAATATCTAACAGTGGGGACTTCTGGAGACTTTGGGCCCAGTCGATAGGAGATATACTGCTTCAATTGTGTTATAACTATTTGTGTTTATTCTTATAATTGTTTATTATTATTAGTTTATCAAGTTAGCACCATTCTGATTACTGTGAGGATTGATGATTGTGGTTTGAGTTTTTTGTTCATACGAGATTCTAGATTTAGTTGTGTGTTACATATGCGTGATACACTTTATTGAATTGGTTATGTTAATTTAAGCATTAGATTGTTGTTCATTCTAAAGTAACGATATCACAGATTTCAAAGCTAGAGTTGATTGCTTTCCATGAGATGTTTACATGGTTATTTTTTGTTCAATTGTTGTAGCTTTCCTTCATGTTAAATGAATTAGTTTCAATACCAGTTAGATTGCTGAGAGTGATTGTTTCTATTTGCATTCTGATTCAGTTTCTTGCATAATAGATTAAGTAGACTTGAAAGTTCTTTACAGATTTCTTTTAGAATTGTTTGGATTGAACTTAGAGAAACATACATTAGTGATTCAACGATTCCAACTTCTTTCATTATGAATTGACCTCTAAACTCACTACATATACAATGCTGGCACTCTTGAAATAAAAACACTTACCCTAGGTTGATGATTAATGTAGGTATTAAGATTGCTTGTCTTAGTGCACCGGTACAAACACCTTCCTCAGTAAGAGGGAGTTTTAGTTTATGTAGCTTAGACAAGTGATCTACTCTCAAGAGGTGTCAAAGAGGCTAAGAACACAAGTGGATTAATTATGTTCAAGCCCAATTTATTTTTCTAAATGAAAATGTCTTAATTAAATTTATTAACCAATTTTAAATTAATTTCCTAAGTCCAACCTAGGAAAAGTGGTTAATTAATCAATATTAA
The DNA here is from genome assembly GCA_000404065.3 of Pinus taeda. Classification (NCBI taxonomy): domain Eukaryota; kingdom Viridiplantae; phylum Streptophyta; class Pinopsida; order Pinales; family Pinaceae; genus Pinus; species Pinus taeda. The sequence goes on from APFE030496334.1 coordinate 141,542, forward strand.
TTAAGACGAGTTCGTTTCTCTCTATTGACTTTTAGAAAAGTGACTTGATGAGGTCAAGTTAATATTAGCCATCAATTATGATTAGATTGTCGTCGTTGATTGCTCAATGAGAGATTATAAGAGGAAAACGATGGGAATCTTGGAGACACAATTCAAGTGAGCAAGGGTGCAATGATAGCATGGGTTGAAACTACCAAAGGGTTCAACAATGGTTGAGATTGATTTGCTGGAGAGAATTTTTTCATAGTGATTTCCAATTTCTCAGTGACAAAGGGGGGTCAAATTTTTTTGCACAAGTCAAATTTATCTAGGTGGCATGGATTAACAGAGAGAGGTCACTTTTCCAAAGAGAGTGAATTTGCTAGGAGGTCGATTTGCAAGGGAAAAGAGAAGTTTTCCAGTGAACCGATCGTTTTTCCAGTGGAGACCAGATTATTTTGTCAAGAAGTGCAATTTCCTAGTGGAGGCTGAATTTTTCTCTGGGATCATACGTGTGGGTTGATTCAGGGCCATATAGGAGGGCGAAATTGATTATGAGAGGTTGAATAGCTTCAAGGAGGTTGAATTAGCTTGCAAAAGTGAAGGAAATAATTTGAAAGAGCTTTGCCAGCTTATGGCAAACAATTGTAATAATTTTCAACTACAGACTTGTTGTAGAATAATAAAACCCTCATCTGTAGAGCTGATTTTCCCGACCTCGTGGTTTTTCCACAGACAGTTTGTCCAAAAGTATTGGCCAACACTGACTGGCTAACTGACTGACTCTGGCCAACACTCAGCCAATTTTCAAGCCCTCCAAGCTCCTATTTCCTTGCATTGTTCCTTAAGAAAATAGCCCCTATTATTTAGGAAATTCCCTCAATTGGATTATACAATTCCTCTAGGCCCCTCCTCTGACTGCATGCACCACTTGTAAACATGGAAATAATCTACAACTAATAGTACACTGCCTTGGAATCTCCATATCAACTGGGTAACTTGAATTCTCTGCATGCATCAATTATTTTGGTTGATTGATCAATTAACTAGTTGATCATTGAGTGTGGTTGAAGTTCCACTCCCATAATTTGTCCTCCATTAGTTTTTCTGATCAGGTGATCAATATTTAGCTCAAAAATCAAAGTGCTCAGAATTGATCAAAAACTAAATGACTGTGTCTGTCTCAGCTATACGATCCCAATGCAACTCATTTCACTCAAAATGGAGCTCATATGAGAAAGATAGAGACTTCTGTCCACTTTGCCACACAGAAGAATTTTGCAAAAAAAAAATATAGTCACTACCCAGTCAGCATTTTGTACTGTTGATGTGGCAGGTGATTGCATAGGTCAAAATTGGGTCAACAGTCAATGATGACATGCCAAGTGGTGCTTTATGATTGGTCAATAGTTTGATGTGTTGGTTTTTTTTTATTGGTCGCGGAGGACCAATGAGAAGGTGACATGGCAAGCCCGGAGGCCACCACATGTCCCTCCCCAAGGCCCTAGTAGTTTGGCGCGTAATGACAAAATGTTAATTGATAGGTCGGCGAAGTCGAACCCGCGACCTAGACCACATAAGCACCAAGGCCTACCGTTATGCTGCAACCATAGGAATTAACAAGCAATGGGCATGATTTATATTTAAAAGAGTAGAACGTGGTGGTTGGGGGAGGAGAGGGCTAGCCCCCTCCACATATGATCGACATCTCAAAACCGAAGGTCAGCACTTAACGCTAATCGCACGTTTAACGCGCTAACTGGGGATTAGCACTAATTAAAACATGCATATCCCTTAATTAATCACGGATTAAGTTGGCGACAGTTTTAACAAGCCTGATAAATCCGGCGTTGCTCCAATTTTGGTGGGGCTAACTAGAGTTTCTCCAGATTTGGTGGAGTTTTCCTAGGGAAAATTGAAGAGACCATAACTTTTGCAAAATTTGAACAATTTTGGCTCAAAAAGAGTCATTCCTAGATGATTTGGATGTTCTGAGCACATTGAAGCAGGTTTTAGGAGCAATGAAGCATTTTAAACAACACTTTTTCCATTTTGAGCTAATACAGAGACCCAAGCCATGGAAGCTGGACCAAGGAGATGTAGCCCATGAGGGGTGAACTCCTTTATCAAAACACTATGTTAAATGTTCATTTTGATGGTTTGTTGTATATTTGTTTGTTGTTGTTCAACACTTTATTTACATGCTATTTTGCTCATGAATTTGACATAAAACTTGACAAACTTACTTGTTACATTCACAAACACCATAAGGAAGCCTATGCACATGAAGCAAATGACGAGCAATTGTTTTCTAATTCTGAAGTTGAAATTAGCACAACAAAACTAACATTCAACAACATATCATTTTCTAACAGTTATAACTAGTTTAACTGATCGTAACTCAATTTAACTGAAATAGATTGCTACACATTAGGAACCAATCATACTTAACTGAACTCAAGCTTCCCCAACTCAAATTAACTGATTTAACTGAGTGACAAGTGCCATGTCAGCTCATTTAACTACCTCCAAGATTCCCGCTGAAATATAAATTAAAATTTTCTCTAGTTTGACCAAGGAAAAGTCAAACTGAGATTTTCTTACTGCATTTTCAACACTCCCTCTCAGCAAGAAAGAGATTATCAACCACCCTTATCCTGCACTTGTGGAATTAAAACTTTCCTCTTGAAAAGGCCTTTGTCAAAATGTCAACATCTTGTTCCTTTGTCGAAATGTACTGTAACAACATTATCCGTCTTTGCACACAATCCTGTAGATGGTGATACCAAATATCTATATGCTTGGATCGGTTGTGAAAAACAAGATTTTCAAGGAGCTTGATGTAACTCTGATTATTACAACAAATCACATTTGGATCCATCATCTCACCAAATAATCCAACAAGTATCTTTCTCATCCAGATCACCTCACATGTTGCTTGACTAGTAGCCATTTACTCTGCTTCTACTGAGCCAAGTGCCACGGATCTTTGCTTCCTACTATACCAAGAAACCGATGCAGACCGCACTAAAAATTCCACCTGATGTACTCTTTTGGTCTAATGGACTACCCACCAAATCTGTATCTTTGAAGCCACACAACTTCACTCCATTTGTCCATTTGTACCATAGTCCAAATTGGTAGTGCCTCTAAGGTACCATAGAATATTCTTAACTACCCTCCAAAATAGTTTGGTTGGCCTAACCATAACTTGACTCAGTTGTTTGACTACATAGCACATATCTGGTCATGTGTTCACAAGATACATTAGTGAACCCACCAACTATCTGTAAACAGTAGCATCCACTTCCTCACTAATGGCATCCTCTTTCCTCCAGTTGGTCGCTAGAGGAGTCTCCATGGGTTTGCACCTATCCATGCAGAACCTTTGAAGTATCTCATTGGCATACTTGCCTTGAGATACAGAAAATTCCCCATCACCTTTCCATACTTTCAATCAGAGGAAGTAGTGCATGAGACCCATGTCCTTCATTTCAAACTCTCTTGTAAGATCCTCCTTGCAAGATCTTATCAGCTGCTCATCACCAGTCAAAATCAAGTCATTGACATATAAGACAATAATCAACAATTTACCTTCTACCAGAATATGATAGAGGTTTGCATATGCTTCAATTTTGGTGAAGCCCAAACCGGTGAGATAGTTATCGATATCGGTGTACCAAGCACGAGGTGCTTGCTTGAGATCGTACAACGCTCACTTGAGTCTAAACACGTGAGATTCTCGATCAAAAGTCTCGAAGCCTTCTGGTTGTTTGATATACACCTCCTCCTCAATAACTCCATTGAGGAAGGTTGTTTTCACATCCATCTTATGGATATTTCACCCCATTTGTGCAGCCAGAGAAAGGATTGATCTGATGGATGAGTACATTGCTACAAGAGCAAAGGTCTCCTCATAGTCAATCCCCTCGACCTGAGAGTACCCCTTGGCCATGAATCTGGCCTTGTACTTTTCTTTTCTTTTGTCTGCTACATGCTTCACCTTCAAGATCCATATCGAACCCACAACTGATGTTTCTGCTGGTCTTGGGACCACTTCCCAAACATTGTTGTTTACATTGGATTCGTACTCCTCCACCATTGCATCAACCCATATAGGTTGCTCTACTGTTTCCTCGAAAGAGGATGGCTTAGTCTCTACTAGCTCAGTCATTAGAGCCATGTAGCTAGTGTATTGATCTGGTGACCTTATCTGCCTGTGCTAATTTGGAGCACCCACATTCTCCCTCACATCCTGAACAAGTCTCTTAGCTTCCTTGGCCCTTTTCCTGCCTTCTCTGGATAGTTTTGCTTCAGTGGCTGTCTCCACTCTCTGCTCCTCAATTTGTTTATATTCCACAACTTCTTGAGGTTCCTCCTTTGGAGCTAAAATCTCCTCTTCAGGTGGGATCTAAAGGCCCCTCTCAAGAGAGCACTGCATTGTGATGTCTTCATCAAATTTTACATCCCTTTGCACAACTGTCATTATGAGGGATGACAAGTACACACAGTAGTTGTGGGGAGTTTCTGTGTAACCCACAAATACCCCCAATTCTCCTGTCATCTCTAGCTTCTTCCTTGATTCTTTGGATACATGGCAGTATACAGAGGCTCCAAAAATCCTGAAGTGTGACGCATCCAAATTTCTCCCTAAGAAAACCTCCTTCGGTGTAATCATGCCAAGAATCCGATGAGGACTCTTGTTCTACAAATAGGCCATTGTGTTGCATGCTTCAACCCACAAGTGTAGAGATAGGCCTTGGTCATGCAACATCGCCCTTTCCACTCCCACAATACTATGGTTCTTCCTCTCAGCCATCCCATTATGTTGTGGGTTGTGGGGTGCCGTCAACTCTCGTCGAATGCCTTCTTTTGCACATAAATTTTTAAATTCATTTGACACGTACTCACCACCATTATCGCTCTTGAGAGCCTTCACCTTCTTGCCTGTTTCTTTCTCATTTAGTGCCTTGAATTCTACGACCTTGGAGAGTGTCTCATCCTTCTTTCGCATGAAGGAGATCTAGCACTTTTGTGAGAAGTCACCAATAAAAATGAAAAAATATTTGTGCCTGGCTATGGAGGCTGTTGAGAAAGGTCCAAAAACATCATAATGGATCCTTTCAAGGATTGCATGTGCTTTGTTGCCTTGATCATGGAAATTGGATTTTGTGTACTTCCCCAAGGTACACCCTTTGCATGTATCTTACTACTCTAGTGCTCCTTTGGGGAGGCCTGTGGTTATCTGTTGCATGATCTTCAAAGCGCCATGATGCAAATGGCCAAGTATTTTATGATAAAGTTCACTGACATAGCGGCTCTGCACCTTCTCCGCCTTTGTTCTCAATGCAACACAATCCTCCACATCCATCTTGTACAAGTTCTTCACACAAACCCCGATCTGCTTCACCTGTCCCGTGGCTATGTGTCTCAGGAATACTTTCCCTTTGCTGAAGATCACATCATAACCATGATATTCCAAAATTGCAACAGAGACAAGATTTTTCTTTAGACCCGGAACAAAAATCACATCCTTGAGTCTGAGAGGGGAGCTAGACTCCCTATAAAAGGTGACTATACCAATCCCAGTTGTGTTGTACCTTCCATCATCTCCCATCTTAATGTGCATTTGGAGATCTTTCTCCTCCAAATCACTAAAAAAATCTCTATTCCCGGTCATGTGGAACAAAGCACCACTGTCCAAGTACCACACGCTCCCCAACACTGTGCTGGCCATGGGTGCAATGAGAGAAAAGTCAAGCTCGAACTGTGAATCCAAAGCTTCACCTGTTGCTCCTGCTGAGGTCTTCTTGCTTGTCTTCTTGTGTGGACACTTTGCGACACAGTGCCTGAATTCATGACAATGAAAGCACTTGAGTCTGGACAAGTCTTTCTTCTTGCCTCCTTGACTAGATTCTGCTTTGGAATGGGATTTCTTCCATTTTCCCTTCTTTACCTTTCCATCCAAGGCACAATTTTCTTCATCCTTGCCCTTAGATGAAGTCTCGTCTCTGGTATTCCATATTATTTCCTCATGTACCAAATCAGACCATAGGCGTTCCCAATTTGGTAGTTTCTCCCTCCCATTCACCAAATCTTGGTTGATATGCCAGCTCTTGGGAAGGCCTAGAAAGGCTAGGCTTACCAAATCATCCTCTGCAACAGTAACACCAATTTGGCTTCATGTGGTCACTACTATTCTGGAACAAATTAGTTAGTGCTTGCCATATTGCATACGGAGTCTCTTTCCTGTCAATATTTGAGACCATGTGGTCTCATACTCCCTCCAATGTGATTCTCCTTGCCTTAGCTACACACTTCTTCCATTTTGCTAGATCCTAAGCATCAACTGCTGGTGGTTTTAGGATGTCATTATTGATGAATTCCTTCAATTCATTATCTTCCAGCACTACCTCCATGCAGTCCTTCCAAGCAACATAATTCGAGCTTCCCTCAAATGCATACTCGAATCTTAGTCCATAGAAATCCATCCTTCTAGCTCTGAAGAATTGATCCTACAAATTCGATCTCCTACAATAACAACTTCGAAATTTCTGCTATACCTTGAATCCTACTCTAGTACCATGTAGAAATTATTGTGTAGATTCGAAACTGCACATGAAATTTACTAAATCACAAGACTCGGACCTACTCTACTAATCTGCAGAAGTTAATTCACAATCTAGAACACAAATCATATACATGTAAGAAGAATTTTCACACATGCACAAAGATTTATCTAGGGGAAAGAAACTACTCAAAACCCCTTCCTATCTGTATTGCATTAATCAAATAATAAAGATGAAATACATATGCTTGCTCAAGCCTGAGCACAACTTGCAAGTGTATAGTCTATCCCTCTGCCTGACTGACTGAATATAGCCTATTAGGGTCCTATAATAATAGGATTGATTATTTGAATTGGCTATGGTTAGTCTTGTAATATTGTACATACTTTTGCTTTCTGCAAAATGTTTTCCCATATTAAAATTAAAAAATTTAAAAAGGGTATGTCCTAAAAGAATAATCAAAGGACAAAAAGAAAGAAAAAGATCAAAAAAGTAAAAAATATGAACCCCAAAAAGAGATAATAATAGATCATGAAAATGTGCAAATTCAAATGCCACTCCTTTTACTTTACTTTGCAAAATAAGATTGTGTGCAGCTTGTAAAAAATGCCACAATCCATGATGGTTAAATAGTTTAATCTTGATTCATTCATGCTGATAGATAGAGAATAAGTATCTAGCCAAACTATTTAATCTTGGTAGATCAGTAGTTAGGCAGAGAATAATAATAAGCTCATCAATTTAATCTGAGCCATTGGAAGTTATAAGGTTAGAATTAGATAGTTTGCTTATCAAAGAAAAAGAAATAAAGGGTCAACAAGCTCAAATGCACCCAATGAATGAAGAGAAAATGCTAGGATAAATAAAGGGTAGGTAGAAGAAGTTTTGCAAGCTCACAAGGTTGCTGAGTCAAAGTGAAGAAGAATCACAAACCCATATAACCATATGCACAACAAATTAACACACAAACATTAAATTGGTGGAAAAGGCAGAGAGCCATAATGTGGTCTCTCGTGCTCATGTAATTCGCTTTTTATTCAAATAATTTATTAATACATTTAAATACATGAGCAAGTGGTCTTAAGATAGTGCGTCTATCTTAGACTCACTTGGTTTAGACAATTTCTCAACTTACACACTAATTTAGGAGAGCTAGTTGGAGAGAATCTCTCATCCAAACTAAAATCCTTGGTTTGAGGAATTCTCATGAATTTATTTATTTAATTTAATAATTGGATTTAATATTGATTTTTAAGAGAGTGAGGCTAACATTCCCCCCCTCAATGATAAATCCAAAACGAATAAGTAACCATCTTCCAAGTTCTCAAGTTGATCCTAAAAAAAACACTGCCTCAAAAACCACCATAGCTGGATGCCGAAAAAAACTCAAATCTGAAGAGAACATGAATCAAATGCATGTTTGATTCATCTCTGAATGTCACTTGACAACTCCATCATGTGCCAAGCCACAAAAGGATCCAATTGTCCTTTGCTTGAAAATAACATCCGGTGTCCACTGACACAATTTGATGAACGCCCACTGATGTATTTGCTGATGATGATCACCCACTGGCTGATGGAGATGCCCACTGGCTGCTTCGTTGATGTTGTCGAGACTTTTAGTCGGACAACCACTTGTCAATTTCATCGACATTTCCCCCCCTTTGTTAGCTGAAAAGAGAGGCAATCTTCTCCAAAATGTATCTGAACTCCCCCCCTGTAGAAGGTGGAGTATTTCAATGGTGTACTCCCCCGTTCAACTGTATGAGAGTACCACCTTCATTTGACTGTTGGCTACAATATGTGTGAGTGAATCTGATTGTAAAACTTTTACAATCTTCTGGCTGTGGATGACCATTCCCATGGATCAATCCATGAATAATTGATCTTTAATCTGGCAGGTTGGTCTTGTTTGCAACATTTCTCTAATGAATGATTCTTCTTGCCACAATGGTGACAAGGATGGAGATCAAAACACTAATCTTCCAGATGACCGGTTCTTTGACAATGAGAAAATTTCGGTTTGAATGCAACTTCAGTTTGCATAGATGTATGTTTGTCTGCAACTTTCTCATGGCTTGTTGATTGTGTTTGATCAAGAAATCCTACACTGATGAACTTGATTGACTTAGAATAATTGGGGATATGCAAGTTGTTTTCATCTTTGTCATATCCTAATCCTCGTTGATTTTGATTACTTTGAATTTCTTCCCATGGCTTGATGATGGGTTTGGAAGAAAGTTGAACTGGAACAACTTCAATACTTGAAGCTGGTTGGATGAATGAAGTTGAATGATCAGCTGTCTCTAGATTGGTCAAAGACTTGGAAGCAACACGCTTCTCTTGCAACTCATTTCTCTGCAGCTATGACTCCAGTTGAAGGAACTCAATCATTTCATGTGCATGTTGAATATGCACTTGAATGTCAACAAGAGTTATTTTGTTGATGTTCACTATGTCGTCACCTGATGATAAAATCAAATTGTTAAGAATTTGGGACAGTTGAATGTGTGTCGCCATGTTAGCTTGCTCAGTTTGAATTCAGGCTCGCTTTTTGTAGAAGTCGTGCTTGAAAAATTTTCTCACTTGAGTCGATCACTGAAATGACACACTCGCTCGTACTGGTTGTTGATTGCTGATGCTTTTAAACAATTGCTTGAACTCTTGATTTCATGCGCGCTTGATGACGATCGCTTTGCTTGAATGCTCACTGACACTTTGTGAATGCTTAAATCAACTTCACCCTAGCTCATTTGTTCTAGATGTCGTGCTTTGAACTTTCACACTTTATTTTAACACGCTTGCTTGCTTGGTTGTTTGAATGACACACTCGCTTGATTTGTTGTTTGAATGACACACTCGCTTTAAATACTGGCATGATTTGATGCTTACTTGAACTTGCTTGATTGATTACTGAAACTTGTGATTTCTTGAATGTACTCACTGAATGTGTTGATTTAAAAAAAGGAAAGGGTGTCGTGTTGAGAATGCAACAAGATGATGGAGCTTAGTGAAAAGAAGTCGCCTTCACTAAGTGGGCCCGCTGGGCAAGTTTTAGCGCAAAGTCTATTTTTATATTATGTTTATTTTTAGACATATGGATCATGGTCTATGAGTTGCAGGATGTTGTTTATGGATGATTGGTCATGTTGGTAAAAATAGATGGGCTTCTATTTTTAGACAATAGCGGAGGTACTGTCATTCTAAATATAGAACGGTCGAATATTATTAGCCCTTAATAATATTTGGACTATAAACATTATCTTATTCTCTTGGATCACTTCAATTCGAGCTACGGATGTGGCACATGCAGCTGCCAGAAGGAAATACGTGGTTCGTATGGGTTACTTGAGCTATTACATGGAGGACTTCAGTTAGGACTTCAGTGATTGAGTTCTGTGGAGTTGGATCAAGAGTTGATGGAGTTGTGTTCAGTTTGACTCAGTTGAACTAGTTGTAGTTAGTCTAACTGGAAAATAGACTAATGTTGAGTGGTGTGAATTAGTTATTAATTAATTCACTAATTATTAACTAGAAGAATACATCAGTTAACTCAGTGCATGGACAGTTTAGTGGAGACAAGTGCTAGAGGTAAGTGAAAGGGAAAGACAACTGTCAGTTGTGACTATAGTTGTGCATGTGATTTGCACAATCAGTGGGATTGAGTTGCCAATGAGGATTGCGTAGTGTTACACAAGGGAAACACGTGAATGGAACAGTCATTCTCAGTATTCTCTATGCAGGATTGCGCAGTGGAGGCAGGCAAGCAGTGGAGGTGATTTGAGCCAGTGATTGTTTCAGATCTATGTTGTATTGTGTGTAGCAATGGAGCTAGTATTGTATTGTGCATTATTACATGATCTCAATCAATATAATACAAAGATAGTTTGGGGTTTTTAGCGAGATGCTTTCCCCGTGAAAAATATTGTGTTATGTGTGATTGATGCTTCTATCTTCGCATGCAATTGCTTCTGCTTCTGCAATATTGATGATTAACTGTAGATGAGATTATGTATTATGCATGCATTCCGCAATAGTGTATAATCAGGATAATCTTGGTTGAATAAGTGTCATATTATTCATAAAATTTCTACATGTCGAACACTGTCGAAAATGCACCCAAGATACAAATGACAAGTTCAATCTTGATGACTCAGTTGAAGACTTACTTGACTTAATGTATTCACCTTAACAAGTCAAATTAAGGTGTCGGTTACAACCGAGAATGCACCCATACAATTCAGTTAAAACATGTTTATCTGCAAGTCAAAAAGTGTTGATGATGTTGATGTCGTCTTGGCTTGAAATGCTTGATTTTGTAGCGTCCTTAACTTGATGGCATGAATTAGTTGTTGTGAAATGTTGTTGCAGAATATTACTTTTATCAAGTCGATGATGTGATGCTTTGTGCTTATGAACTTAATTGATTATGGGAGCTTTGATTGCAGGAGCTTGATCGATGACTTGTATATGTAAACTTTCTTATGTGCATGTAGTTGTTTTGTTTAAGCATAATAAAGAGAGTGTTTTACAAATTCGACTCAAATCATGCAAGCACATTCACGACACAAAGTGTACCTATGATCCCCTTATTCAATTTCAGGCGGATCTAGGACACAAATAGAATAAAAACTATGATTTTATTAATTATTGGAGTACATCATTCTTCAATGTCACAACTTTGTAGTGTAAACTTTTCAATGAGAATGTCATACTTGCAAACTTTTGGAAGCTAGTTACCTTCAAAAACTGCCTGTACCGACTCAATCTTTCTCAAAGTAGAAATTACTTTGGATTACAACAATGACTTTGTCCAGAAAATCACTTATCACTCCAAATACAAAAATATGCATCTTATGACTCCAATAACTTTGTCATGATTACAAATCTTTAAAAAATGCTTTCATAACCTTATCACTCCACTTAAAAACAAAATATATCTCTTTTAATTCTTAAGCACTGCAGATTCCACTGGGTGCTTCTCTCTTCAACACTTGTATTTGCACATGTTCCTCCACTCCACGCAATGATAATTTACTCCTTTTCCTTTTGGATTTCAACGCAACCTTCATCAAAATATTTGAACAGTAGTATGCATCAAGAAAAATGAGATGTATACAGACAACTGCAATTCCTCTAAATGTATATCAAGAGATGGAAAAAATGACCTCGTTCTTGGCACCATTGTAGTTGTAAATAATTTTGCAGGCATGCTATCAATCCAGCAAGGTTTGAATTTTTGTCTCCTTTATTACTTGACTGGTTTTCATGATCATTATGTCCTTTTCAATATCATTCCATCTTCCTACGTGTTTCTTTGGCTTGGACTCAAAATTGTTCCACATTGACGATGACATGGAAAGTTGGACGCATTGACATGAGGTCTTTGCTGGAAATGGCGATAATAAATTATTGAAAAAGGTAGAATTTAAGAATGACTCAATATTGAAGGGGAGCCTTCAGTGCAAGTCCTCTCGAGCATGTTCATCAAGTCGAAGTCGAGTTGCAAATAGCAACACGACAGCCTAGACTCCAGATTTTTCCATGATATTGTCCTTCCTATCTGCATGTTTCTCCAAATAAATGGTATTGCGATGATCAAATCAAACGCTCCTCGAAATAATCCACAAATTCAGCAACAAATATAATATTTTCAAATAAGAACATAACAAAACCATAAATTTGTTGCAATATAATTCTATTCAACAGCACAAGACTCTAATTCGCTCAAAGAACATTGTCATAGAGAAGAGTTGCACAATGGGGCATGAAAAAAGAGTTGGGATCTCTGTTAACTGCCTCCCTCACTCATTAACAGTCAAAATAGTACACCCCAAAGACTCTATAATCCCACATTCTGATGCAGAAATAATTGGGTCAAATACCTCTATTCAGCCTACCTAATCTCATTATGCTTTGTCACTAGGGGTTCCAGCAGAAGAGGCCAGCAAGGGCGCCAACAAACCCAACATTCATGTACATGGTTGGCTCCAGATGTTTGTAATCAGATAACGCGTTAGTAAATTGATCACTGCTACTATAGTCATGACATCCACCTTGACTCTGGAAATTTGTCCAACATTTTTCACATAGGCAAGAAAACAAAATTGTTGCTCACGCAAGATCAGTTGCTCTTGTGATAGATCCAGTCAAATGTCAACTTGGGGCACAACACCGATGTCTGTGTGGAAAACACAAGATCTCTAGGAGGTACGAATGAGAAAGGGCTCTATAAAACTAGTAGCGGAGTTGGGGAAACTGAACATTGGATCAACAATCAATCCACTGAGAAAGAATTTCAAGCTTTATTAGCATATACAAGGCAATTAGAAGCCGATTTTAGAGAGAAACAACTGCAAAATAAAAGCTTTGCCTCAAAGCTAGAGACGCTAGAAACGCTAGAAACATAGTGAGATGCATTTGAGAAACAGTTGAAGAACATGGAAGAGACTGAGTTGCCATCATTAAAGAAATCTCTACAGGATGCCTCTCGGGGGAAGGATGCTGCAATTATAACAAGGGAGGATTTATTAGCACAACTTCAAGCAGTAAAAAGGCGTCGAAGGGAAGTGGAGGAAGAGCAATATAAGGCTGAAGAAGATGCAACTACTTTGAGAGCAGAACTAAATATGCTACAATGACAAGAAGAGCAACATCAGAGTAGTGGCATCCCATCATCTTCCGTTACCATGGAACACTTCAGAGCAATGGAACAGGAAATGGCCAATACAACTGAGGCAAGTGGAGCAACAAAAACTAGCTGCAAAGAAAGAACATATGACTCTGCTTATAATAGAGAGCAGCAACTTGAATAGAAATTGCTTGCGGCCACTGTGAAAATTTCAGGACACACTTCAGAGAAGAATGGCGGGGGGGGACTCTTCAACAACAGAGAATTAGAAGTAAGAAAACGGCAAACATGACCAAAATCTCTGATACCACATGAAGAAGAATTACAAAGCCATATAACCATATGCACAGCAAATTAAAACACAAACATTAAATTGGCGGAAAAGGCAGAGAGCCATCATGTGGTCTCTCATGCTCATGTAATTCACTTTTTATTCAAATAATTTAATAATGCATTTAAATACATGAGAAAGTGGTCTTAAGATAGTGCGTCTATCTTAGACTCACTTGGTTGAGACAATTTCTCAACTTACACACTAATTTAGGAGAGCTAGTTGGAGAGAATCTCTCATCCAAACTAGAATCCTTGGTTTGAGGAATTCTCATGAATTTATTTATTTAATTTAATAATTGGATTTATTATTGATTTTTAAGAGAGTGAGGCCAAAAAAAAGCACTTTCATCATGCTTAACCCTACTTCTCATGTGCAGGAGGAATTGTCAAAGAAAAAGGATATCCATTAAAGCTTATTTACTAATTTCCCCTAATTATCCCTTCATTACTTGTAAAAACCCTTTCCCCCTCATTTTGACATTTTATCCCTTTGTTTCACACATTTCCTAGACATTACCCTCCAAAAATCATTCCCCCTTCCCAAAACCCCTTTCCCTAGTGTGAAACCCATTCCCATCACAAATAATACATTCCCTCCTTATTAATTTCCCCTTTTCCCCTTAAAACCCCACTAAAACCCTTTATCTTAAGTTATTCCCTAAAGTCCCGCTTTATAATTCCCCACGCTATAATTCCCTGACACCCTTTAACCCACCAAACCTTGGTGTATAGTTAAAACCCTCCACCATATAAACCCATGGTCCCCACCTTTATTAACTCATTGCTTATATTTAAAATCTCGTGATTACTAGTCAGTTAATCACATTTCATTGTAATTAAACCCCAGGCCCCACCAACCACATCCCAACTCCCTCCGTGCAACTTCGTCACGTGATATCCCTTTGATCTCCCACCCCCAGATCCAACAACACATATCAATATCGCGCAGATTCACAATCCGACAGTTAACGGTCCAAAGGCACCCTAGATTCACGATTTTGGCCGGGCACTGTTTTTCTACATGGCGGCACCAGATTATATTGTGTTCTCGCGAAAAATACCGCCCTCCACCCAAAAGCGGTGCGATATGGATAAAAACCACTTCCCCACGTAAAAGCAAAACTGTCCACAATTCATTTACTAAACCATTATTGGTTAAAAGGCCAAAAATGCCCCATTTTGGTCTTTTCGCTCATTTCCGCTGCAGACCTCTGTTAACCAATTCTGATACCTTGAACCTTTGTGCAACCAATTTAACCACCTTTTGCCACCCAAAGACGTTACAAACACCAAATTGAAGCAACAAATTGACAATTGAAGCCTCTGCTGCCACCACAGAACCCTGTTTGTGAACCAAATAGCAAATTTCCAGGTATTCTTGAAAGAACCAGAATGACCCTATAAATTTGAGCTATGCACAATAATTATTAAAGGGTTAATTAATTAAATTGATTAAAAAACCTTTCTAAATTGAATAAAATTTACTGTGCATCCAAACCCCTTTTCTACAGAATATAATTACCCTCCCCACTGTACCAAACCTTTTGACCTTACTCCTAAAGCCATAGAAAAAGTAATTCAATTCAATAAACCAACTTATGGCTTCCCAAACCTCTCTGGATATAAGACCCCTACAAACCCATCACATGGATATTGACCACCTCCCATTGGCTGACAGAGAATTTCAAATCAAGGACACTGCTTCTTTTAGCCACCTATTGAAACTCCGTTTGTGGAATAAAGACAAGTTTTTAAACTAGAATGATGACATTCACCTATGGGAGTCAAATTTTCCCAAGTACTTGTTCCCACGGGTACACCTATTCCTAGAAATCATCCACTTTTGTCAAGCGTGTTATGTTCCAAGTCAAAGAGCCATAGTCACCCCTAACCAACAGGTTTTATTCACCATTACTACAGAATCAATAAATCAAATGTTGCAGATCCATCTAGGCCCAAATGAAACCCCACTTTCCAATGAAGCTTCATTTGAACTCTACACAAAGTTAGACCTTCCTAAGAAAGCTCAAATATTTCAGACTTTCATCATTGAAGAGTCTCATACTCCAACAGATAGTCCTCCATATGCTGCCACCATTTTCTCTGAGAGAGGCAGACAAATTATAACCATGCTCTCTTGCATTCTAGGATACACCACTGATGAACATGTGGATGAGGTTGTTCTTGCTTTCCTTTCTATCTTTTGTCTAGGCAAGCCTCCTGCTATAGTTTTTAACTTTGCTCAATTCATAGCAGACAAAATCCATGAACAGTTTATCAGATTACCAAATGAAAGAGTGTTCAAATATTCATCAATATTGTTTCACATGTTTTTATACTTTCATTCAAACAAGTTTCCAGTCAAGATTCAAAAGTTAGACACCGAGGGAAATCCAAGATCTGTCATCTTTTGGACACCATTGATCCAAAGATATTCCACTGTTTTTTCTTATAAAGAGTTCATTGATTCATTTGTTCATCTAGTTATAAACATGCTAACCAGTGGCTATCAATGTAATATCCCTCCCTTTAATAATAAATAATAAATAATAAATAATACAAATAATAATAATAAATCATAAATCATAAAATGATATTTAAAATATATAAAAATAAATAATAAATAATAAAAATAGTAATAACTACACTAAAGCTCTAAATGAGAATAAATAGTAATAAAACAAAGAAAGCAATAAAAAGAATCAGTAAAGCTATCAAAAAGAAGAAAATAAAACAAGAAAGCTAAAAATTAAAACAAAAGTAAAGGAATAAAACAAGAAGGCTAAAAATCAAGTTGCATGTAGACACATGGAGTGTGTGCATGTGGTTCCCCATCCAATGTTGTTCTATTTAAAAGATAGAAGCTCGGAAATGATGGAATGCAAGCATGCCTCTCATCTTCCTCTGGCCACCCCCGAGCCCTCAATCAACGTACTACTGTCAGTGCTCCTATGTCTTTTTTTTTTTTAGACAAAGTTCGGTTGCTATATTATGGGCTGAAAAAAGGAGTCAGTTCTCCATACACACAGTATTTTCTGAGTATCTTGGATCAAAGGAATTACAAAATGGGACTCTTCCTTGATCCTTGTTCTAGTAGTTCTGCTTCTAAAACTTCCTAAACTGTTGTAGATCCTAATAAACTGTAAAGACCAAAATTTACAACTGCAAAGCATATTTAATCTATATCTATATGACTAATTTGCCTAGTCGTGGACTCTTCTGGATTTGGGTCTGGTTCCACCTGCATTGCGCTAGAGGAGCTGGGAGCTTCCTTGTTCTTTTTGTCCATCATGAACTGTAAGATTTGGATCGACTCCTCTGCGTGGCTGCAGCGGTTTGCCAGGTTTCTGAACTGTTCATAGAGGGATGATGCTCTATGCAGGAAGACATTGATCTATGTCCTGTATTTCTCATTCAGAATCCTATATTGGTCTTCCATTCTTGTCTCCAGGCTCCTGACTTGATCATGCATAATACGATGCTGCGACCTTAGCTAGTCAAATTCTGCCTGAAGATCTGCGCAAAGGAGGCAGTCTTCTGATCGCACCATTATCTCAAATAACTCCTTTAACTCACTACTACGCCTTTCGTTGTTCCAGAAACAGAAATGCCAAGTATCGCTCAGGCAGTCTTGTTGAATGTGATGGAGGGTTCTCTTCTTCACTGTATTAATAAAGCTTGTTTGAGCACTTCGGGAGGATAAGCCGTTGTGAGTCACGGGAATGTGCTTGCGCCCAGAAATCAGATGCAGATCCCGCAGGGTATGGGTGGTCATTGTGAAGGGACATTTCTTACCTGAAGCCTTGTGCTTTCGCATGCTTCGGATCACCCTTCCGATTGCATTTCTGAACAAAATCCTATCGAGCCATCCTAATCTGTCTTCAACACGGATTACCTGGAATTTCCTTCTGGTTCTGAATGATGGCGGTCGTTTATTGTTGATTGGAATTGCAGTGGTCATGGTAAAGGTTGCATTGACACGTTGGAGTTACAGCACAGAATTCCAATGGGGCGCTCACAGGCTTTGTTGGCGAGCTTATCCGCCTCCTTGTTCAGGCCACGTAGGATGTGATGGTAGCTGGCCTCTTCCATTGTTGCATGCAGGATTTGGTTTCGCTGATTTATTTGCTGGAGGAGGATATTTGGGGAGCTCTGGTGATATACCATAAGGCGGATGATTATGGATGAATCCCCAAATACGATTGCCTTCGTGATCCTGAGTTTGATTAATTGAGTGAGCCCCTGGAATAGAGCCAATCCTTCTGCTCTGTTATTGGAATTTTCCCCTAGCCCCCATTCGAAACGAAGGATACATTCCCCATTTGCGTTACAAATGAGGCCCCCTGCACCCACCAGCCCCGGATTTGATTTAGCTGCGCCATCAAAAAATAAACAGAACCTATTGCAGTTGCTCAACCATTTAGAGAATTCCTCCTCCTTTAGCCTCAGTTTCCAACCCCTGTTTTCTTCTCTTACCTTTTTTCCCTGCCTGCTAGTTTCTTGAGCTCTAGGTATATTCTCCAGGGCGTAGCTGAGGAAATTCCTCTCTTCTACATTGTAATTTGTTGCATCAATCCTGCCTCTCGTATTATTTGTAATTGCTTCAAGAGCCAGCGTTTTAGCTTTATGACAAATTTTTCTGATGCAAAATCCCTTCTCCTGGAAGACCTTACCATTTCTTGCTAACCAAATGCGCCATAGGAGAGTGTATGGTATAGTGTTCCATACTCTTTGCGCCAATTGGCTTCTTTTTTCCCTCCATGCACAATTCTTCCTCCATTTATGGATCGTTTCTCCTATGGTGCTCTGAGATTCCCAGGTTGACTCTCCAATTGAGGCCATCCTCTTCCAACATTCTTCTGCCACCGGGCATTCTAAAAATAGGTGCTGCATAGTTTCCTCTGATCTGTAGCAATTTGGGCACCTGGATGGGCCCAGAATGCCTCTCTTTCTTAGATTCTCCACTGTCAGTGTTTTCCCTCTCAGGAGCAGCCAAATAAAAAAATTGACTTTGGGTGGCGCTTCTGCTTTCCACACTAATTTCCATTGGTTCCAAGTTTCCGTTTGATAGGTGTTGTCACAGAGATATTGGTGCCCAGCTTTAACTGTGTAATGAGTGCCTGTTGGATCCCATCGATACCCATCCATGCTGCCTTCTTGAACCGGAGCTTTGCTGTGAAGAAACTTCTTTAGAGCATTGAGGCTGTCTTCTAGAATATTGGGAGGGTCCGGAAGATGCCATCCTATCCATGCACGAGTGTGGGTGTCCCATTTTGCTATTTGAGAAAGATGATAAAGGCCTTTATTGTTGAGCCAAGTTACAATCGGGATTACCTCTGCTTTGGATCCCAAAGGTTGCTGCCCTAGGATTTTGTCGTTGGAGAAGTTGATGCTGCTTCCCCCTCCTGGGACCTTAGAGATGTTTTGTCGCATAAAGGGAATTGCCTTCTTATATAGTTCCAAATTTTTGTGCAATCTCTGTTAGGTATATTAGAGTCCAGGAGCTGCTGCCTTGTGCAATTTAAGTATTTTAACTCCAGAACTTTCTTCCAGCACGCTGTTGGACCTGTGATCAGTCTCCAAACTATTTTTGCTCCTAGAGCCAAGTTAAGAAGTTTTGGGGACCTGATGCCCAGTCCACCTTTTTCCTGTGCCTGGATTATGCTCTTCCAACCCACTAGATTAAATTTGTTTTTGACTGTCTTCCCTCCTTGCCAGAGGAAGTGTCTAAGAATTCTTTCCATTTTCTGATGGAAAATAGTGGGAGCATGATATAAGGAAAAGCGATATAAGGGAAGAGATGTAATACCTGATTTTAGAAGGATTAGCCGTCCTGCTGGGTTCAGCCACATTGTGCCCCATTGTTGCACTTTCCTCTCTATTTTGTCAAGTATCTCATTCCAAGTGTCTGCTTTTAGAGGTCCCAGACTAACTGGCATTCCTAAATAGGAAAAATGATTCGAAGTTAGTTTGCTGGGAACTCCAAAAATGCTTGCAATACTGTGAATGATGTGATTTGTTGTGTTCCATCCATAGATGCAACTCTTTGCCTGGTTGACTTTCCCTCCTGAGTAATCCATGAATTGGTCCAAGAGCTTTTTAAATCTCCTTGCTATTGTTGTTGAGGCTCCTCCTATCAACAAAGTGTCGTCCGCAAACTATGAGTGGTTGATGTTCTTTGCTCCTTGTTCAATCTTGATGCCTGTTATAAGTCCTACTCTTCGGTTGTAATCCAATGCTTGACTGAATGATTCAGCCATGAGGATAAACAGATAGGGCGAAAGCGGACAGCCTTGTTTGAGGCCATGAGAAGACTGGAAGGCTGAACATGGTCTCCCATTTATCAAGGGAGATATCCAAGGCCCAGTTATGCATGCAGCAATCATAGTGGTGAAAGAGGGATCAAATCCCATTTTATGAAGGACAGCAAACAGATAGGAGTGCCTTACTCTGTCAAAGGCATTTGCAAGGTCCAGCTTTAGAACGAATCCTTTTTCCTTCCTGGTTAAGCTCGAGTGGATGGCCTCTTGTACAAGAAGAATAGAGTTTGATATATGCCTGTTTGGGAGGAATCTTCCTTGATTTTTAGAGATCACAGAAGGGAGAAGGGGTTTAAGCCGGGTTGCTAAGATTTTTGAGATGATTTTATAAGCTGAGTTACATAATGAAATTGGTCGGAATCTCGAAAAGGAGGAAGGGCGATTTTCTTTCGGAATCAAGGCTAGATAAGTGGAATTAGTAAATCCTCCCATTTTACCTTTTTTCATTACCCAACGAATCATCTTTAAGAGGTCTTTCTGTATCATTGTCCAGTATTCCCGATAGAAGCTAATGGGGAACCCATCCGGTCCTGGAGCCTTGTCCGGGTGTAAACTCTAGATGGTTGCCTTGACTTCCTCCTCTTCTACTTCTTTCATGAGCTTGTTGTTCATATATTGTGTAACTCTTTTAGGCATATGTTGTAGCATGCTTGAGTAATTCTCTGCGCCTTTGTCTTCAGTCAATAACTTACTGAAATGCCTTGTGGCTGCCTCTTTTATTGACTCCTGGGTGCTATAACGATTTCTTTCATCATCCATTATAGCGCTCACTGTGTTTCTGATCTTTCTCACTGTAGCTTGGTTATGAAAGTATGCAGTATTTTTATCTCCTTCCTGTAGCCAAAGCTGCCTCGATTTCAATCTCCACTTTGTTTCTTCCTCCCTGAGGATTTGGCGCAGTTGAGCATAGAGTTTGCCTTCTTGTTCCTTGTTTTGTTGGGATAGCCCTTGCGTTTCAATTCTCTGTTGCACCTCCTCCAGCTCTTGCTTGATTTTGTTTTTATTCTTCTCAGGCTCTTGATAATTACTCTTTGCCCAATTCTTTAAATCCTGCCTTACTCTTTTCAGTTTTGTCTCCCAGATATGAGTCGGAGATCCCTCTACATGATGAATCCAAGCCGCCTGCACCACTTCTTTTGCAGCTGGAGATCGATTCCAAACTGCGTTGAGCTTGAAGGGGATGGGCCAGAGAGGACAATGGTTTTGGAGATTTAGTGTTATCGGATAGTGATCAGAGGCCGACACATTGAGGATGCTTGAGTATCCTATTGAAAAAGTGGAGAGGTAGTCTATGCTAACAAGAAAACGATCAAGTCGTTCCATGATGTTGCTGGTGCCAATACGTCAGTTGCTCTAGGTATATCTACGATTTTTGGGTCTGATATCAACTAGATCGTGGTCCTGAAGTATGGCCTCCAATCGGCTTCTGAAAGGATCGTAAGTGAAATTACCTCCTCTTTTTTCATTTGCGTGCAACACCAGGTTAAAGTCTCCTGCTACAATGAGATTAGTGTTTCGATCCATTTCTATACTTGTTGTCAAGGTGTCCCAGCAGATCTCTTTTTCTCTATACTGATTTGGGGTGTACACATTGTACACAGTTACTGATTGGCCTCATGTTCTACTTTCAAGAGCGGTTCGGATCCAGCTTTGCTGACTGTTGGTAGAGCTGCACATCCATTTGTTACTGTCCCATAAAGTTGCTATGCCACCTGAAGCTCCTCTTGCCTCACTTATGCTTCCACAAAATCGCTTCTACTGACTAATTACTTTGCTCATTTCACTTTGATCTTGCTTTGTTTCCTGTATAAGCATGATTTCAGGGTTCTCGCTATGTATTAGTTCCTTAAGGGCAACTAGCTTTGAGGGGTGCCCTAATCCCCTGCTGTTCCAAGACAGAAGTTTCATCATGAGTTACCTGATGTGTGGAGAGGTGCTCGCCTCTCATGTCCCTTACTGCTTTTTTCTTTTTCCTGGGGCCCAAGAATAAAGCTCTCTATTGGAGTTTGTGTGCCTAGAGCTATATCCTTTTGTGCATTTTCATCCCTTTGTTGTTTAGCTATTTTTCTTCCAGGTCTTGGTTTTTTCTGAACGTCGCTTGGTGCTCCATGATCCTTTGAAGAATTTCTGGTAGTTCTCGAAGAGGGTGGTTCAGGTGGGGGTTGCAAGGAGGGGGAAGAAGATTGGGGAGGGGGATCAGAGGAATGCAATTCCGGGCCAGACTCAGTCTCAGATAGGACCACGAAGGGGTTGGAAGAAGGGGGGATTGGAGGATCAGGGGTCAGAGAGGGAGGGGTTGGGGGTCGTTGGTTGGAGGTTCCGGGGACATCAGTTTCCGGAGGAGATTTATGAGAAGCTGCTGACTTTTTCTTTTTCACAGGTTCCCATTGGCCTTCTTGCTCATCGTTATCAGCATTGACAATTTTTGTACATCTGTTTGCAAAGTGTCCGTATTCGTGACATACCTTGCATTTGAAGGGTATCTGTTCGTAGTCTAGTTGCTGGATATGGCTCCAATCATCAACTTTCAACTTGATCGCCTCTGGAAGACCTCGGCCTAAGTCAACTTCTACACAGATCCTCGCGCACGCCTGCATGTTGTCTTTGGGTTCACTGCGATCTATGTATTTTCCCACTGCGTTACCTATTGCTTTGACAGATTCATCCCCCCAACAGTGAAGAGGGAGATGGGGCAACCGCACCCAAATTGGAACTGCATTCGGGATGTCTAGTTCTGGATCAAAATCCGGGGTCCATTTGTTGAGGTAGAGGCCCCTGGAATCCATAAAATATGGTCCATTCCTGAATATTAGATCTTTGTCCTCCTTTGTCTCAAAATGAAATGTGAAGTATCCTCTGCCACAGAATCTAATGGATATTTTTCCCTGAGTCTTGTCTGACCAGTTTCTTTCAACCCATCTTTGCACTGTTTTAGGTGATGGCCAAAGTCCTGTGAACTGCCCAATGAGCCCTTTCTCTGCAAGAGAAAGGGTTGCCATGCGAGGTATTGCAGGCGGCAGTTGAACTTCCTGTATTACATCGAGCTTCTTTATAAACTTTGTTGTTGCTGGTCGGGTTCGTTGTGGGGGGAGAGATCTTACCAAGTTGGAGAGGGCCTGTTGCAGATCCGGATCCCCGCAGGGAG
Source organism: Pinus taeda (assembly GCA_000404065.3). NCBI lineage: Eukaryota > Viridiplantae > Streptophyta > Pinopsida > Pinales > Pinaceae > Pinus > Pinus taeda. The sequence goes on from APFE030496334.1 coordinate 164,519, forward strand.
GATCCGGAGGGTCCATGCTGAGGCGCTGCTGCAGGAAGGGTCAGGCGCGTGCAGGTCATGCGGCTCCGTTCAGGCGCGCGCAGGTATTTTAACTCTCTATTAGTTACTCAAACAGTTTTGAACTAATTTAACTTAACTTAACTCAATAAAATGAGTGATCTAATTTCCAACTCAATTTAAACTCATAATGGACCCCTAAAACTTAGGGAGAACATATACATGACTACAAAAAGACTTCCAACTCGAAAATCCTAAGTTAATTAAACTTAATTAGTTGTTTACAAGTTGCTATGAGAATAGAATTCGATTTTAATTCACAGTTTAATTCAAGGACAAATTAAACTAGAATTTCTTATTGCCATTTCTCAACAAAAAATAGAGAAAAATGAAGAAAATAGAGGCCTCAATGATAAAAGGCTTATGAGGATTGGTTCACAACCTTTTTGTATGTTTTAGCTTGGATCTCTCTTCTATTATCTCTCTCTCATACTTTTTCATACTTAGAGTTTCTTGGAGGATTTTGGCATACTTTGGATTTGCAAAAAGAAGGCAAAGGAAAGCACAAAAGGGCAACGGGATCAACAACTACAACGGGTTTGCTTTGCAAGTATCGAGTTGCATATATGTTTCCTTATTAGTTTTGGCATGCATGTGGTTGTTTGGTTATGATATGTCATTGGCATGGAGGATTGCTTGGATTGATAATGGCTTTTAGTAGCCTTTCCATTTCCTAGATAGCCATGGTGTTGTGGGTTTTCCCTTCTATTTTCTAATTGGTACTCATGTTCCTTATGGTTGTGGGTTGAGTTATCAGTTGTTGGAGCCTTGGTTAGAAAAACACTCTAAAATCCCTGGAATAACTTGGGCAGAGTTACTAGTCCTCTAAGCCTTGATCGTACAAATGCTTTGGAGCCCTTGGTGGCTTGAGTTACTAGTCCTAGAGCCTTGGTTGTACAAATGCTCTAGAGCCCTACCACATTTGTGGATTGAGTTACCAGTCCTAGACTTAGGTTGGAACAAACACTTTGGAGCCCTTGACAGCTTGGGTAGAGACCGATCTGGCGATGGTTAGTGATGTTCGACTGAGAGGTGGAATCACTGGTTGAGGGTTAAGGTGGTTTGGCCTCTGGAAATCGTGGTTTGGTTTTGGTTGGTTATTTCCATGAGATCCCATATTCATGCTTGGAATATAACATGAGGGTGATTGGTTGAAAGAGAGATTTGGTTCAACCCAATTTATGGTCGAGTAGTACATGGAAGTCCCTTACTTGGTTGGTTTTGCATATGTTAATAAGAGATCCTTTTCCTCTTGTTAATCATGATTATTTATGATTGTTATTATGTGGTTTGATTGTTGTTTTATTACTATTATTACTTTGGTTATATGATGGTTACAACCATGGTTTATGACAAACTTGGGTTATGGCTCTCTCCATGTTTTGGTTAGTAAATGAATTGCTAATGAATGAATGACCTAATAGATGTTTTTATAGCTATTATGAGAGGGCATTAGACCTTCTTGTTGATTATGGGATAATTATGAGACCCCTATGTTCATATGTTTATTTATGAACTTTACATTACATGTTCATGATGTGTTTAACAAAATGTTTTTCATGGTTAGGATCGGTCAAGTTAAGTCCTTGTTCAAATTTTTCCTTAAAGGCCTTGTCTCTTTTTTATTTATCATTTCTGAGAGTTTCATTAAATTATGGGCAGAGGCCTAAGTCCTGGCCTTGAAAAAGTGGCTCAGGTCTCGGGGTCATTGGCACATAATTGAGAAAAATATTCTACAGTCATTGGGATGCAAGCTTATGGGAACGACTGGAGGGTCTTAGCCGCTAACTTGCCTTGTCATGGGAGCGACTGAGAGCCCAAGTTAGTGAAAAGGAAAGTTAACTAAAGGGTTTGGCACCTGAAGTGGATGGTTAGCTCCTACGGGTCTTGTAGCACCTGAGGTAGGTCAATTTGGTTTTGGTTTGTCAATTCCACTTCCTTAACTATACTAAGGAGGTCGAATCATATCATAGTAACTCTTCATCGCATATTTACCCTGGTGGACCGGTAAGCTTGGGTAAGTGTGGGAGGAAGTTGTTACATCTTCCTCAGTTTACAGATTACACAATTAGCAAAAGGCGTGTTCATTTCCCAAGGCAAGTACCTCAAATAAATGTTAAAGTAATTTGGAATGGAAGAGTATTCACTTGTTAATATTCCTATGGTCACTATATGTAAGCTAAGCAAAGACGATGAGTCACTAGAGGTAAACCAAACAATGTTTAGATCAATGATCAACAGCCTCTTATACATAACACCCTTAAGGACAGGCATAATGCAAGTTGTTGGTGTAGTTGCAAGGTATTAATTAGCCCCTAAAGATATTCATCTATTAGTTGCAAAACTACTTTAACGATATTTAAAAGCAATAATCGACTTTGGTTTGTGGTATCCTAAAGGTTATAACTTCTCATTAACTGCGTACACAAACACTAACTAGGATGGAAGTGTAGATGATAGGAAAAGCACAAGTCGTGGTGTTTTATTTATAGGTAATTGTTTGGTGGCTTAGCTGAGCAAAATACAAATTTCTATCTCACTTTAGACTACGGAAGCCAAGTACATAGCAGTTGTTATGTGTTGCACTCATATTTCATGGATGAAGCAAACTTTGCAAGACATGAAAGTAATGTATGATGGATTGATTCCCATTGTATGTGATAATAAAAGTACTATAAGCATGTTCTAGAATCCTATTCTTCATTCAAAAACCAAGAAAATCTTCATAAAGTACCATTTTATTAGAGAATGGGTGGTTGATTAGATTGTTAGGTTGGAGTATATATCAAAAAAGGAATAAGTTGTTGATATATTCACGAAGCCTCTTGACCAAGATCCCTTTAAGTATCTAAGGAAAATTTTGGGAGTGATTTATCTCTCAACTTATCAATACTTTCCTTCACAAGGAATGAAGGCAATTGTTTAATTTTTCAAAGGATAGTTGTATTCCATGAAGTTAGAGAGAAGAAAAGAGACTAAGCTCAAGGGGAGCTTCAAGGTCAACAGGAGTAGTACAAGTTTAGGGGGAGCAAAGTGCATTATAAGATTGATGAAATGGAATGTTTTCGTGTCTGACAAGTTTTTTTCCTCTTCTTCAATTGATATCATTTGGTTTAAGCAACAACAATTATTGTGTTTAACAACCATTAAACTCAACACCTTGTTATATCCAAAAAGGGGAAGAATTTATCTCCAGGTATAACCATTGATGTCAAAGGGGACGAGTGACCAAAAATTGGAGATGAAATATAAGTAGAGAAATTGGACATTGAATATGGAGAGTGAGCAACCATGGAGATGGAGAATGAGTAGCTTGATGGGGGGAATCACGTCCAAGGCCATCAATGAAAAGCAATGTTTGGTGTCGTTTCCATTAACGCCAAAGGGGGGTATTGTTGAGTATGTTGGTAGTTGTTATCTTTGATGTCAATTTTTTCCATTGATATCAAGTTCAGGGGGAGTCTTTTTGGTTTGATATCCCTCTTAGAGAGCTTTCGAATAGTATATGACACTTATTCTAACTCCTTATGAATGAAGATAAACTTGAGTTTGAAGTAGTGAGTCCAAGTATGGTTCCATATGAGATAATTTTATGCCTTATTTGACCATCTGGGTATTGAGTTTGGTGAATTTTTCAAGTTAGTTGAGCTAGGAAGATTTATCCAAGCATCCTCACCCACCTAGATACACCAAGGCATCCGAGAGTGTAAAAAGGAGAAGGAGAATAAAAGGAAGAAGAAAGTGAAGTGTTTAAGGACTGTTTTTGGGCCATCATCCTTCACACGTGCACGATTAGGGCATCATTGTGTCTGCAGGAAGATTGAATCATAGACTCCTTAAAAGAAGCCAAAATTTGAGAGCAAGAATGTCAATCAAGGAAGTCGAGTTAGCAAGGAAGAGGAATCACATCAAGCGAAGGAGAAAGAAGGCCATTTCAACCACTAAACTACCCACATGTGTGAAATTGCAGGAATTGTAGAAGGCCGAAAATTGTAGGCCTATGAGATCCAAAAGTTGCAAAACCAAAGAAGTTGAAATTCTGAAGAGAGGCTGAAATCTGAAGTATTAAAGCAAGTTTGATTGGCATTGACTTTGCGGAAGAGAAGCTCATAAAGAAGAGGTTAGACTAAGTCTTGAAGGGGTCTTGGTGTTGGGTCATAGGTCTTGGAATTCCTCATTTGAAAAATTTATAAGAAAAGAAGAATTCTTATGGGTTTTCCTCCCAGGAGGGGAGGTTTTGGACCTAGCTAGCATCCTACATCTTAAGTCCTATTGTCTCATTGATCTTCATTATTTGGCAGTTGTTTAATGATACAAGAACACTATAATAATCAAGATAAGAAGAAGTTAACTAAAAGTATATCAAGTTAAGTAAAAGAACATCACAAGCAGTTATAAATGCAAGAGAAATCAGACTTATCTAGCTACCTTAGATTTCTCAACACCCAACACCAAATACAAGGTGGACCCCAATACTATATAGCAACTCACACAGAAAAAACAAGTGGTAAGTTAATGACGTGGCATCTTGAGGTGGTGACACGTGGCATCCACTTTTGGCCTTTTTTGATGGCTAAGTGGATCTTTTTAAAGTGACATGTGGCAGTGATGTGGTATGATGGTGTAACACCCTCCTCCCACATCTACCCAAGTAACTAGCCAACCAAGGTAAACATGTGACAAGAAGCTACTGTGATATGACTCAACCTCCTAAGTCACTTTAAGGAAGTGGAATCGATGGAAACACACCATACAAACCTTCCACATCAGAAAGAGGACTCCCAGGAACCAACAAACCCACTCAGGTAACCAGCCCTTGGGTCCCATTGAGTTTTTTGACCATTAAAACCCTAGACGCTCCCTTGATATGGAAAAGCATGCCTCTTGAAGGTTCCAGACACTCCCACAACATGGGTATGCATGCGTCCAAGGACTTTTCTGCCTAGTGTTGTGCCCGCGTCTTCGGGATTTGAGCCACTTTTTCAGGCCCATAGCCTAGGTCATTGCCCAAAACTAAATTACACTTTCAGATTTCATAAATTACATAATGACAAGACTTACAGATCAAAACTGACTCCATGACTAGGCCTGACCATCCCCAACCAAGACTAGCATTCAATCAAACACTTGGCATCAATGCAATCTATAGGAAATGAATACAAGACTGAGCATAAAGGATTGATAAATCATATGGAACTTGAAAAGAAGGATTACCACCCTCTTCCCTTAACTTTTTTGACATCAATTAGGTCTTGCATCCTTTATCCTTTCAGTTATAAGTAAATACATGAAATAACCATGATAGTAACCAGTCATATAACCATGCTTATAACCAACACTAAACCATGAAAATAGCAATGATATAACATCCATTAAAGCCACATATTAAAAAGTATCAAATCAAGAGAACTTAGATTTTATTAAACATAGGTAAAGCCGACTAGGTTTGAGACTTCCACCCACCACCCGATCGTAGACATGGTTGAACGAAATATTTCTTTCAGCCAATCACCCCCATGCCATATTCCAAGCATAAATGTGGGATCTTATGGATAAACCAATCCAAAAACAACCAAGGGAATCCAAAGGTTAAACAACCTCTGCCCTCACCAAATCTTGATGGCACCAAAACCATCAATGAGATCACAAAACTAAACTGAGCTTGGAATTCCTCCGGACTCCATCACTATCCTTGAGGAATTTTTTGTATCCTTGTCTCTCAGCCTTTACCACAATCCACACCGAATCACTAGGCCCTAAACTGAGACTCCACCCTTAGGCTTTACCATGTATCCTGCCAAAACCAATGAAGGGATTCCTAGGCCTTTGGGAACTTTCCTGAGACTACCTCCAACCCGAATTCTGAAACCATCCGACGATTCCAAAGCTCAAAGCCAAGAAAAAAATCTCATCACACCATGGTTATCCAAAAAAAAGGAAAGGAAAGGATGAAAACAATTATCATAACCCGAAAAAACCATGCCACCAACAACAAGATAACCATATACCAACATGCAAAGCCATGCATGTCAAAACCAACTAGGAAATCACACATGAAATATGTTACCTGCACGTATTCCTGTTGTGGCTACTTCATCCTACTCTTATTTGCATGACCTTTGCTTGCATTCCTTTCCTTCGCTTTCTTTTTCCTTCCTTGCTCCAAAGATAGAAATATCCAAGAAACTCTAAGTGTCCAAGAGAGAGAGAGAGAGAGAGAGAGAGAGAGAATAATGAGAGAGCTCCAAAACTGCACTGACAAAAGCCATGAACTAATCCTCAAAAGCCTTTTTACCAATGAGGCCTCTATTTTCTTCATTCTCCATTATTTTCCTTCAATTTCCTCCTCACATGCAACTTGTGACCTCTCGCCTCCCTTTTCTCCTATTTTCCTTTAGTTTCATAAATAAATGTGCCAAAAATGCCATTTTTGCCTTTTTAATGCCTTATCCATTGCCTTTGCCAACTTCCCTTAGCCATAAACACATCCAATGATGCCCAGTATGATATCTTTGCCCAACATTCAGCTTGAAATAAGTGTCCCTTAATTGTGGTCTTATTTTGCATTTATTAACTTTTATTACACGAAGTTGTAACCAGGGGCCGTTAGAGACCCCTCCCCCTTGGGGAACACCGTCCTCAGTGTTAAACCACACGAAGACCTCAGCAAAACCATTGAAAAGAAAACATACTGCCCATGGAGCTTTATAACTTAGCTCATTACACTATTTATAATGAATGACTCTCTCAAAAGCAAAATATCATGACAACATGACAAAATAACAATCATGTTGCTTATTGGAGCTTTATAACTTACCTCATGGTGGTATTTACATCCATATACATATTTAGATATACAAAAACATCAGCAAAACATATGCCAGACATATACCAAACATCATACCAAAATTGCTTTGCCTCAACTGGCAAACAAAGAAGGATACATGGCCCGCATTTGATCTGCCATCTCCCATGTGGCTTCTTTGGGCCCAAAGTGCTTACACTGCATTTTTCTCTACGACTATGTTCCTAAGCATGAGTTTCTTCCACTGCAATATGCACTACGAATCTGGATAGAATTCTCCTTCTTGCTTCACCTGCAATACAAACTAATCAATAACATGATCAACATCCCTTATATACCTTTTAAGCAATGAAACGTGGAAAACATCATGGAATTTCACTATTGGAGGTAGTGCAAGTCGATAGGCCACTGGTCCAATCCTCTCAAGGATCTCAAATGGAATGCAATACCGTGGTGCCCACTTGGAACATGATCCAATCCTCAAAGAGCTCTTCTTGGGTTTGATGTGCAAATACACATGCTCCCCAACCTAAAACTCCTTGAATTCCTTGTGTTGCTCTGCATAACTCTTTTGTCTATCTTGTGCTTCCTTTAAATTCTTCTTTATAACTGCATTTCCTACTCCATGTCTACCAACATATCCATTCCAATAAGTACCCTATTCACTGGATCACTCCAGCTGATGGGAGTATTACTACCCTACCCATACAGTGCCTCAAAAGGACTCATCCTCAATGACTCCTGATAACCATTGTTGTATGCAAACTCAACCAACGAAAGATACTCCTCCCATCTTCCCTTCTAGTGCATCATGTACATCCTCAACATATCATCCAAGATCTTGTTGACCCTCTCTAATTGTCCATCTTCCTGTGGATGATAAGTTGTATTGAAGGCCAACTCTATACCCAAACCTACAAATAGCTCCTTCCAAAACTTGGAAGTGAACTTTGCATCCCTGTCCAACACAATCTTCTTCAAAACACGATGTAATCTCACGATCTCCTCAGTGAAAACATGTGCCACCTCACTAGCTGAATATGTATTCTTTACTGGAATGAAGTGAGCTACCTTGCTCAACCTAACAACCATGACCATAAAAGAATCATGTTCTTTCACTGTCCTCGAAAGACCTATAATCAAATCCATGGAAATGACTTCCCATTTCCATTCTGGAATCGAAATAGGCTATAGTAGACCACTTGGATGCTTACATTCTGCCTTTACCTGCTGAAAATCCAAACATCTAGCCAGGAACTCTACCAATTCCTTCTTCAGATTCATCCAATAGTAAAATTATTCACTGTTGTCAATGTCTTTTGATATCCTTGGTGACTCGAGTATGGTTTCATGTTAAACTCCCTCAAGATAAGCTTCCTGAGTTCACTGCAATCCAACACATATATCTTGTCCCTGAATCTCACCAAACAATCTATTGTGAGGCAACAATCTGCATCTTCATCACCTGTACCTATACTCTATTGTAACATGTGCATAATCTCCATGTACGTGTCATCCCGTTGTCCTGCCTGCAAGATCCTATCCTGTAACTCTTGTCCCATAAGAGCTCATAGCTGATATATGATTCACATGTACCTTCTTGCTAAGAGCATTTGCAACTCGGTTCTCCTTTCTCTTAATGTAACTAATATTGAATTCAAACTCAGTAAGGGTAGTCAACCATCTAGCTTGCCTAGCATTTAGATTCAACTGTTCAAACAAGTATCTCAACCCACTGTGATGGCTCATCAATACAAATCTCATGCCAAGAAGATAATGCCTCCACATCTTCAAGGTGTGAATAATAGTTTTCAACTCAAGATCATGTGTCACGTAGTTCTGCTGGTGCTCATTCAACTTCCTGGATTCATATCACACCACTTGTCACTCCTACAGAAGGACTCCGCCAAGTCCTATTTTACATGCATTTGTACACACTATAAACTTTTTATTTGGATCTCCAATCTTAAGGACTGGAGCCTTGGTCAAAAATTGCTTCAGCTGCTTGAAACTAGGTGCACATTCTTCTGTCCACTTGAATTTCTTACCTTTCCTCGACAAGGATGTCATATGATATGTAATGCATGAGAAGTTCTTGATGAACCTCCTATAGTAGCAATCCAATCCCATGAATGACCTCACTGATGGGCCTCCAAGTTAGACATAATTTAAGGCCCATTTGACCATCCTTCAACACATTAAACCTCTATTTTTGCATTAGATAATGTATTTTTAACTTTAATATGTTCATTAGGAAGGTTTATGGATAATTGCATATTTATGCCTAATATTATTTGTTTTTGTGGAATATTGTGAGAATATTGGGCAGATTAAGATTTGGATGAGGAGATAATTTAGGGACTTTCTCCCTACTACAAGAGGATCAATATTAAATAATAAATCAAGAAGATATTATGAAATTATTGCACAGATTCTGGAGCTCTAATGATTGAAAAAATCTAGGAATGTGTTCCTTGTCATTTAATGCAGATTCCTAGTATTGGGAACGAGATCCACTATTTGAGGGATTTTGGTGGCAAAAGCTTCTTGATTTCATGGGGAATGATTCCTAATCATTTTGTATAAGTACCAAGTCGAATTTTCCTCTAGGGGTGGATTTTTCTTAGCCTTCTTGTGGAGAGAACTCGTATTTTTGCATATCCACTTTCATTCTTGCAGGGATGTAATTGTATTGATGGAAATAATAAAGATTGGTGTTATGTTCAACTCCTTCATAGGACTTTGAGTTTCCTTGGGCTTGTCCATCCCAGGAGCCTCAAAACCCTTTTATATCATTTACTTTTTTTCTTTTCACTTCTTATTCATATGCATCTATTGTTCTTGTCTTTTTTCTATTTTTGTATTTATTATTAATGATTTCTTGTTGTAGGATTTGGTTAAATGGTTGAAATAAGTTATTTTGTAGGATCACAAACATCATTTCATCATTGGAACAACTTTGGAAGGTCATAGCAATCATTGAACTACTTGGATTAGTTTGTTTATTCCCAAATCTAAATTTCTGGAAGTCCCTTGTGGCAAATAACAGTAAATTTCTACTATTTTTTAGAGCATGCTAACAAGCTTCAATAAAATTGATTCCACTTGCATTAAATCACAAAAAAAATCTATTTAGTAACAAAATTTACCCCATTTCATTTGCACTTGATTAGGTTAGGCACTTGATAGATTTACTAGCTCACTAGTTCTCGAATTTCTAGATTTTAGACTAGCAATTTTATGCTATTTTTTAGCATGGGCTAACAAAGGTCTTTTTGAGTGTTTCCACTTGGAACAGATACCTAATAGATACCTAATAGATCCTAGTCAATAACAAAATTTTTCCCATTCAATTTGGATTTGAGTTGCTTGGTCATTCGATGAATTATAACTTCCTGCAGTAAATCTGTAACATCTTGTAGTTTCCTGTAGTACTCTTCCAACATGTATATACTTGCCCAGATTCGCTCAAGAAACTTGGTTTTGGTCCCTTAAGGTTGAACCCCAATGCTCTAAATTAATGGTTGAAGAAGAATAAACACCAATTAGGACATGTCTTTTTACAATGTAGATGAGGCCTATTTATTTGAATTCATTCTCTTGAGATTTCAATTACACTTTGTTGTTCTTAACTAGGATTAATTTCTTTTCCATTTCAAGCATTTCCATTTCTGAAATTAGTTTAGAATGCAATTTTATTAAATTCACTCCATTACATTGTGGAAGCGAAGGAAGGGCACATTGTATGTTGCACATATAGTGCCAATACCTCTTAAGTTTGTACAAACCTCGGGTTGATAATTAAAGTTGGTGGCCTTGGGAGTTGCAGCATTCTTGCTGCAATACGAAGGCTCATCATTTTTTGGCGTCGTCTCCAGGGAGGTGTCCAAGTATGCATTATTTTCTTCCCTAGTTGATTCATTTATTTTACTTTAAGCATAAAACAAAAAAAATTCATTAGGCATATTTCATTTCAAAAGCAGAAAATCGCATTGCATTAACATTCTTATTCAAAAGAAAATAATTTAAAAATGCTTCTCCAACACCAAACCCCACCCCCCCCACCCCCCCATTTGATCACGTGGTGCATTAAGAGCCACATCACCATTCATTTTTGCAGGTAGAAGAAGAAGAGGTGGTAGAGAAGGAAGAAGAAATGGATGGAAATTATGACAATGAAGAAGATCCTCTTGGATTTCCCATTCAAGATACTAATGTTAGTGTGCATATGAAAAACATCCCTCCCAAACTTTCATGGTCTAAGGTCAGAGGATCTAGAAACCTTTCTCTTTGAATTTTAAATCCTTTGTAGATCTTATGGTTACTTATTAAACACTCAAAAATTGAGATTGTTTCCGGCAACATTGAAGGATAGAGCTCTCAAATGGTTCAAGAGTTTAGGGACTAATTTAATAATATCATGGAATGATATGAAAAAGAAATTTCTAGAAAAATATAAAGATCATGATCTTAAAGAAGAAACCTTTAGAATGAATAAAAAATAAGATGAGAGCCTTGAGGATATAATAGATAGGTTCACGTATAATGTTAAGAGGGCAAAATTACATCATTTAGGATCTCACACACAAAAAACCCTAATACATAGAACAATTAGGGATGAGTGGATTGATCTCTTTGATCTCATGAGTAGAGGTGACGTATACCAATCATCATTTGAAGAAATTTGTGAAACATGCAAACACATGTCAAGAGGAAGGGCAAGAGTAAGTAATTCAACATCAAGATTGGTAAGTCAAGCTAAACTTGGAAATTTGTTTGATGAATTTAAGACAGAAATTCTTAGCAATTTAAGCAAACAAGTAGAAATTTTAAGAATGTAATATGAGGAAAAAGAAGATGTTGATATTTGTGTTGTCCATGCAAAATCACATGTTAAATATTGCCCCTTGTTACCAAGGTTGAAGGAAGTTTACCAAGAGGACATGGAGCAAGTCAATTGCCAATGCAGCTATGTTATGTAGCTCCAAGAGAACCATGGCATCCTATTCAACCTTATATGAGGCAGGAGCCTAATTCACAATTTCAAGCTTATGCACATCCATCTCAAAGTAATTGGAACACCCTTTCCTTGGCAACCTTGACCATCTCAACCCCAAAACCAATCTTGGCAACAAGATTGGAAAGGAACTTTTGGGGGCCATCAACAATATCCCCAATATTTTCCTCAATATCCTCCATACTCAACTCCATGTTATCCCTACCATCCACCTCCACCGCAACCACAACCCCAACCACATCCATCTCAAATATCCACTCCCACTCAACTACTTGTACCACCATTTCCAAACCTACACAAGGAAGTATCTCAGCCCACTTACAATGTTGAGGCACAAACTTCCAAACATATCCTCTTTATCTAAATGGTATTCATCTTAGATCAGGAAAGGTATTGCAAAAAAGAGATTACATTGATGCCATTGAAAGACCACATCCAGAAGGAGAAGACTCAAATGAGAAGACCAAAGGACCATGGGCTGCATTTGATAAAGATCAAATATCATAATCAGAGATTGAGAAAGTTACCTCATGTTCACCATAAGATCCTCTATGTGTTCAAGAGAATAATCAGCAAAAAGAAGAAGATCTAAATTTCATGGAAGAAGAAGACATCCAAGATGATCCAAATTAGCAAGTGGACCAGGGGCATCACAACTATATTGAAATATGGTTCCAAAAAAGTGTTAAGTTGCAGCAACGCACTCTTCTTCAACAATTCCTAATCTCATCTCAGTCAAAGCATTTGGTCTCTTACATTCAAGTACATGTCAAAGAATTCATTTCAAGCCTACACATTAGTTTATCTGTCATCTTGATGTGCACATGGCACCATTGGAAGCATTATTATACTTGAAAGAGATTTTGTTCTTTTCAAGTAGAGTAGGATAGGAAGAAATAAAAAATGAAAATAAAATAAAAAATAAAAATCTCAGGTGAAAATCTCATTTGAGGCACCTAATATTGACTCATTGATTGAAAACCTTCATGAGGTAGTCAATGGGTTGAAAAAAAAAAAGATCCTAGGTGAAAGCCTCCTTTGAGGCGCCTAGGTAGAGCTACTAGTTGAAAACCTCATTGAGGCGGCTAGTAGGCCTAGAAGAAAAAAGAAAAGAAAAAAGAAATCTTTGCTCCATGTATCTCTCTCTCATGAATGCATGTGTTCTCAAACCTCTGCAAGCAACAAAAACAAGTTAGCCACCAAAAGAAAATTTGATCAGAAGCCTAATCAAAGGAAGTCAAATTTGGACTTTCTCCTCCTTTCCTCAGATGCTCCAGAAGGACGAAGGCCATGCCAATCCATCACCTTCATTTATTTGCACCATCCACTCATCATTCCCAAGCTTTTACCACTCATTTTCCTTTTTGTCCTAAAATGCTACAGGGAGATTCTGTAGTTACTACATGAAACAAAAACAAATACAACAGAAAATTATTTTTGTCATATCTTGAAAACCATGCATCTGTTTGCCAAGTTGTTTCAGAGAGAGATGGATATGGATGATAATAACATGCCCAAGTAATTTCAGCAAATTCTGGTGCACGCTTTTGAAAAAATTGACCTCCATCGCCTACAACCATTTTTGAATTTTCTCGATATTCATGCATCCATTTGCAAATATTTTTCATGGGGAGATGCATATGGATGATGGTAACATGCCCAAACCATCTTAGCAATTTCCAATGCATAATTTTCGAGATATCAACCTCTATCACCTACAAACATTTTTAATTGTTCTCGAGATTTGTGCATCCATTGGCCAATATTTTTTATGGGAAGATGCAGAAGGATGATGGCAACATGCTCAAAAAATTTCAGGTCCATCCATTCTATCGTTTTGGAGATATGGACAAAACAAGTCTACTACATGAGGTTGTCCTGAATTACTACAGGAAGGCCAAGAAGAAGCTACAGGAGGAAATATGATTGGAAAAAGGGGTCAAAAGGTCGTGTATTCTTTAGGAAAGGTTGATATAGGTCCCCCACCACCACTTTCATCACTCATACACTCCATCTAACAAAATCCATCTTCAAATATCACTTTGTCTTACATGAAAAACAAAAAAACAAAAACAAAAAATTTTGTCATCAACTTTTCCACCACTTCTTCATGATTTTAACCCTTTCCTTATACCTCCTATGACTTTCCATCAATCCCACATGCATCAATGAGGTCTCGAAGAGGAATTGAATTATTGCTACGGGAAGAGGATTCCTCTTGTAAACAACCTGCACAATTACAATAGAACTCAGCATCAATTCTTTTTTCACTCACACATCGGAAGATCTAGCCACCTTGAGCAACATGAAGCCATTTCTAAAGATTTAAAAGGGGCACACCCTCCTTAGGAAGTAGGCCATCCACTCCACCAGCAAAAGATTGAACACTGGAAAGAAACTTGCACACAACAACCTTATCAGTCTATGGCCTACTTCCACCAACAACCTCATCTAGCTATGAAGACCTGTGTAGAAGTAAGCAAAGAAAATTAGCACCTCCAGCGAAGCATGGATCGATCATCAACTCAACAACAACATGCGTGCATCTCCAACAACCATAAGGTAGGTACATGTATGCAATATTCTTGACCTCTTTGCTTGAGCATATTATAGTTATAATTTTGTTTTCAATGCATAAGAGATGATGGTTTATAAGCTAAGGATGGGTCAACAGTCTCGCCCGCCTTCAACTAGTTAATTGCAGCTAACTCCTTCACTCATGCAATGTAGAAAAGCCAAATTAGGAAGGGTGGTGATTATGAGGAATGGGGACAACAGTTAAAAGAGGAAATTTGTGCAAAGGCCAAGTCACCAAAGCACTCCAAGCCCTCCATCCACATAATATCCACTATCTATCCATCTTTCATACATCCCATTACATAGAAAATTTTAACATTTTTCAAGAATAAACCCTACACTCTGTCTAACCCTGAAAATTTCTTGAAAAAACACATAGAGCACATACTCTCCATTTTCACAAACCTACACTACTCCCTCTGAGCCCTAACATCATCCTCTAAACCCTCTACATCATTTATCATCACTCTCGTACGGTTAGAAGACCCTAAAATAGAAGGAATGATTGCTACAAGCAGGCAAAATGCTGCTACAAGAAGGAAGAAGGGAACAAATTGTGCTAAAAACCAAAAAGGCAGTGCCTAAGAGAGGCCTAATCAAAACAAAGAACTCCAAAGCCCTTTAGGCAATCATCTAGGCCACAAAAGAGAAAAAGAAGACTATAAAAGGTAAAAAGGCATTCACCATCAAAATGGAACTCAAACTACAACGACGAAAAGAGGCTTTCCAAGGGGTCTCTAATCTCTTTCTAGTTGTTCTCCAAGGCCTAAAAGATGTTATAGAAAGGGAAGAAAGGCATGGAAAAGCCAATCCAAAATGGCATTGAGGGGCATGGAAGTCAATTTGAGGGCCTACCCTAGGCCCAGATTATCATTCTTCTCAAAACCAAGTTTAAACATGTTGTTATTGGGTTTCCTGTAGTTACTATAGGAATTACTATAGGATGTCCTAGTTTACTACAGGATCTCATCTAAGGGCATTTTGAGGGTTCCAGAGGTGTCCAAATGGTGGGAAAAGGTAGCAGGAGATTGGAAAAGAATGTGGAAGGCCTTGCCAAAATGAAAAATCTTAAAGACCCCATCTTGCATAAGAGGAAAAAGGCAGGAATGTACAAATTAGGGAGGCCATCGGGGCCATGAATGAGGCACAATGAAGTCACTAAGTTTCTCAGAGGATGAGCAACACTTTTAGCAAGGGGGTATGACGGGCCTCCAAAATACACATAAATTAAGGCCCATATGACCATCATTCAACACATTAAACCTCTCTTTTTGCATTAGATAATGTATTTTTAACTTTAATATGTTCATTAGGAAGGTATATGGATAATTGCATATTTGTGCCTAATATTATTTATTTTTGTGGAATATTGCGAGAATATTGGGTAGATTATGAAGATTTAGATGAGGAGATAATTTAGGGACTTGCTCCCTACTACAAGAGGATCAATATTAAATAATAAACCAAGAAGATATTATGAAGTTATTGCATAGATTATGGAGCTCCAATGATTGAGAAAATCTAGGAATGTGTTCCCTGTCATTTAATGCAGATTCCTAGTATTGGGAATCAGACCCACTATTTGAGGAATTTTGGTGGGGAAAGCTTCCTCCTTTCATGAGGAATGCTTTCTAATCATTTTGTATAAGTGCCAAGTCGAATTTGCCTCTGGGGGTTGTTTTTTCTTAGTCTTCTTGTGGAGTGTACTCATATTTTTGCAGCTCCACTTTCATTTATTGCAGGGATGTAATTGTATTGATGGAAATAATGAAGATTAGTGCCATGTTCAGCTTCTAAATCTTGGTCTCCTTCGTAGAACTTTGAGTTTCCTTGGGCTTGACCACTTTAGGAGCCTGAGAGCCCTTTTGTATTATTTACTTTTTTCTTTTCACTTTTTATTCACATCCATCCCTTTTCTTATCTTTTTTCTATTTTTGCATTTAGCATTAATGATTTCTTGTTGTAGTATTGGGTTAAATGGTTGAAGTAAGTTATTTTTCAAGATCAAAAGCATAATTTCATCATTGAAACAACTTTAGAAGGTCATAGTAATCATTGAGCTTCTTGGATTAGTTTGCTTATTCCCAAATCTATATTTCTGGAAGTCCCTTGTGGCAAATAACAATGCATTTCTGCTAATTTTAGAGCATGTTAACGAGCTTCAATCGAGTTTATTCCACTTGCATTCGATCACAAATACATTCTATTTAATAACAAAATTTACCCCATTTCATTTGCACTTGATTAGGTTAGGCATTTGATAGATTTACTAGCTCACTAATTCTCGAATTTCTAGATTTTAGACTAGTAATTTTCTGCTACTTTTTACAATGGATTAACAGAGATCTTTTTGAGTGATTCCACTTGGAATGAAGACCAAATACATCCTGTCGATAAAAAAATTGTCCCATCCAATTTGGGTTTGATTTGCTTGGTCATTCGATGAATTATAACTTCCTGTAGTAAATCTGTAACATCTTGTAGTTTCCTATAGTACTCTTCCAACATGTATATATTTGCCCAAATTCACTCAAGAAGCTTGGTTTTTCCCCACTAGGGTTGAATCATGACCCCTAAGCTCTAAATAAATGGTTGAGGAATAATAAACACCAATTAGGACATGCCTTTCTACAATGTAGTTGAGGCTTATTTATTTGAATTCATGCTCTTAAGATTTCAATTACACTTTGTTGTTCTTACCTAGGATTAATTTCTTTTCCATTTCGAGCATTCCCATTTCTGAAATTAGTTTAGAATGTAATTTTATTAAATTCACTCCATTGCATCATGGAAGCGAAGGAAGGGCACATTGTAAGTTGCACATATAGTGTTGATACCTCTTAAGTTTGTATGAACTACGAGTTGATAATTAAAGTTGGTAGCCTTGGGAATTGCAACATTCTTGTTGCAATACAAAGGCTCATCACTCACCTTATCCACATTCTTAGGAGTTTCCCAATCCATGATGGCCCTTATCTTTTATGGATTTATTGATATGCCTTCCTTGGAAACAACATGTCCCAAGTAATGCACCTCTGTCTGAAAGAAGTTGCACTTGCTAAGCTTGGCATACAACTAATGCTCTCTTAGCAATCTCAACACTACTACTAAATGATCGACATGCTCTTCTTTATTCTTGTATTATATCAAGACATAATCAATGAATACAATAGCAAACTTGTCCAAATAAGGATGCAACACACTATTCATCAAACACATAAATGTAGATGGGGCATTAGTCAAACCGAATGGAACTACAACAAACTCATAATTCCCATACCTGGTTCTGAAGGAAGTCTTGTAGATATCCTCTTCCTTGATGCATAACTGATGGTATCATGATCTCAATTTGATCTTAGAAAACATTGCAGCTCCCTTCCACTGATCAAACGAATCATCAATCCTCGACAATAGGTACCTGTTCTTTATCATTACCTTGTTTAGCTTCCTATAATCAATGCATAATATGAGAGTACCATCTTTATTCTTTACGAACAATATTGGTGCACCCTAAGGTGATACACTTGGCATAATGTATCCCTTGTCAAGCATCTCCTTCAACTTCAATTTCAACTCTACTAGCTCTGGGGTACTCATCGTGTAAGGTGCCTTTTTCCCCCTGGAACTAACTTAATAGAGAAATCTACTTCCCTGTGGGGAGGTAACTTTGGAGTCTCTGCTAGAAACACATCTTGATACTACTGCAATACAGAGTACCTCTTGAAGATTTATGCATCCTCAACATCTTTATCCTTGTCACTAGATATATGCACTACAAACATCACACAACTTTTTCTGCAACGACGCTTAGCTTGCATAGCTGTAACCATCCTTATTGATGTAGGCTTCTTCTTTCCCTACAAATTTCTCTTTTCCACTCTAGTCTTGTGAATGTACAAGCTATCCATACCTAAAAGCATGTTATACGATCCCAATCGCAATACATTCAATTGTGCTAATGTAGGCATACCATTTAACTCAAATGCACAATCTATTACCCAATGGTGAACTCTCTTCTTTGTACCTGTAGCCAACTATACCAACTAAGATTATGCATGCACTTCTTTTCTCAAACCACACTTATCCACCAAGTCAAGATTAATATAACTATAATTAGATCCAGGATCAATCAAAATAGAAACAATTTGATCACAAATCTTACCATCCATCTCAATGATAGATGCCTCATGATCCGCCTTTCTGTTTTCCACAACTACATAAATCTGAGAAATGTTATGACCAACATCCCCAACTGTATGTGCCTCCTAAGCACTATAGATATGGGTCTACCACCGTGGTACTGTGGACAATCCCTCTTATGATGATCCTTGCCACATATCCAACACTATAATGGTGCTCTACTATCGCCTCTAATCTGTTGCTCTCCATGTCCCTTCTCAACTGTATTGAACTTCTTGTAGGTGGCTACATTTTCTTTCTCACACTATATCTTGAGGTCTTCCTCACTTTGTTGGTCATTTTCCTTTAACTTTCTCATTTCCTTTCAAGTCACACTTAGGCTCAGTTTTGCACTTCGACTGCTAATAACGATGTTTCAGCTTTCGGATGGCCTCCTCCAACGATCTAGGCTCGTCGAACTCAATCTAATCTTTGTATGATACTGGCAGTCCACTGATGAATCTCTAAACCTTGGCCTTCTCCTACTTCAGGTAAGGCACATATCTCAACAGCTCCAAAAACATGCTAGCATACTCATCATCTGTAATGGAACCCATTTTCAACTCATAAAACTCCTTATTTATTTCCTCATAGTACCTTTCCGACAAATAATTCTTCTTTAAGAGCCCCTCGAACTCATTCCAAGTCAATTCATGTTCCCGAATACCTTTAACATTCTTCACGTCCTCCCACTAGATATCTGCTTTCCCTTTAAGATTGAAAGTGGTTATCTTTGCTTTCATGTTCTTTGAATAATCATGCAATCTGAAGAACTTCTTCATACCAAGCAACCATGCCTCTGCATCCTGTGATTTCTTCATATCTCCATAATGTAGGTGCATTTGTTTTCTTAAACTCATTTGACAAATATCCCTTGCCGCTCCTACTGTAAGGATGATAACAATGATGATCATAATGCCTATCAGAACCAGAACTAGAATAGTACCTATGTCTATCCCCCCTCCTCTCCAGAATATCCAAGGACTTTCTATCTTTGATCGTGTCCTCTCCATCCAAGTTGTACTCACCATGAGACCTACTGCCATATGCCCCATTAGTTTTGTCCTCCTGCTCATGGCTGATCCGAAGTGGTCCCTATCATTACAACTCTGAAAAAAAACTCTAAAGTGTCACTACATTTACCTCTACTTGTTTCTCCTATGCTTGTATGATCCTATCATTTTCTGCCTTACAACTCCTTATTTTTTCCTTCAGGCTTCTCAGTGTCTCTACCAAATCAGAAGAGTGCCCAACACCACGCTACTCATCTGATCCATAGGGAGAGTCTCGGGAACTGTAGTCTACCATATTTCTAGTCATCTTGGATATTATTCCATCAAGGTATATCATGTCAGCTAAACCAAATCACAATAAACCAACATACCTTAGCATAATTCAGGGAGGATACCTTGTTTGCAAGATCAACAAATCAGCGTGATACATGTATAACATAATCATGACAACATATAGAAATATAACACATAAGCATATAACCATCATTCTAACTAGAGTCCAGTCATCAATGCATGACCATATCGACTACACATACCATGACCTCATACATGACAACAACCACCACATCACTGTACACTTGACCACATGTGATACTAACGTGCATAAACATGTAACCAATCATACACTCATGATGACACACTTCACAAAAACAACATCCTCCTTCACATGGAGATATCACTACAACCATGACCAACACCATGCATGTGCAACAAGCATATAGACCACAAGGATGATTAACACATGTGCAATTGACATGAATGCATGACCAACACACAACCCATCTAGTCCGAGGGGTGAACCATGATCTGATACCACTCTGTAATGCCCTCCTCCGATGTCTTTCCAATTAACTAGCCAACCAGGGTAAAGATGTGATGAGAAGTTTCTATGATATGATTCGACCTCCTAAGTCACCTTAAGGAAGTGGAATCGATGGAAACACACCATACAAGCCTTCCACATCAACAACAAGACTCCCAAGAACCATCCCAACCACTCAAGTATCCATCCCCTAGGTCCCATTGAGTTTTTTTACCATTAAACCCATGAACGCTCCCTTGATATAGACATGCATGTGTCTAGAAGACTCTAGATGTGCTCACAACATGGGTATGCATGTGTCCAGGGACTTTTTTGCCCAGTGTTGTGCCTGCATCTCCGGGACTTGAGCCACTTTTTCAGGACCATAGCCTAGGTCATATCCTAGAACTCAATGACACTTTTAAAATTCATAAATTAGATAATGACAAGACTTACAAATCAAAACTGAGTCTAAGACTAGGCCTGACCATCCCTAACCGAGACTGACATTCTATCAAACACTTGGCATCAATGCAATCTACAGGAAATGAATAGAAGACAAAACATAAAGGACGGATAACTCATATTGAACTTAACTTGAAGGATCACCACCCTCTTCCCTTAAATACAAGTAAATACATGAAATAACCATGACAATAACCAATCATATAATCATGCTTATAAATAGCATTAAACAATGAAAATAACAATGAGATAACAACCATTAAAGCAACACATTAACAAGTACAAAATCAAAAGAAATTAGCTTTTATTAAACATAGGCAAAGTTGACCAGGTTCTAGACTTCCACATACCACCCGACTGTAGACATGGCTGAACCAAATCTTTCTTTCAGCCAGTCACCCCCATGCCATATTCCAAGCACGGATGTGGGATCTCATGGATAAACCAATCCAAAAGCAACCAAGGGAATCTAGAGGTTAAACCACCTCCACCCTCACCAAACCGTGATCGCACCAAAACTGGCACCAAGATCACAAAACCAAACCGAACTTTTGATGCCTTTGGACTCCATCACTATCCTTGAGGAATTTTCCATCTCCTTGTCTCTCACGCTTTATTGCAATCCACACCGGATCACTAGGTCCTAAACCGAGACTGCACCCTCAAGCTTTACCGTGTATCCTGCCAAAACCGGTCAAGGGATTCCCAGGCCTTTAGGAATTTTCCTGAGACCACCTTCGCCCTGGATTCCAAAACCATCCACCAATTCTAAAGCTCAAAACCTAGAAATCAATCCCATCATGCCATGGCTATCTAGAAAAAGGCAAGGCAAGGTTGAAAACCACTGTCATAACTTGACAAAACCATGCCATCGATAACAAAAGAACCATATACCAACATGCAAATCCATGCATGTCAAAACTAGCTAGGAAACCACACATGCAATATGTTACTTGCACGTATTCCTATTGAAGCTACTTGATCCTACTCTTCCTTGCTTTATATTTACTTCCCGTCCTTTGCTTTCTTTTTCCTTCCTTGCCCCAAATCTAGAAAGCTCCAAGAAACTCTAAGTGTCCAAGAGAATGAAAGAGAGAGAGAATAATGAGAGAGCTCCAAAACTGAACTGATAAAAGCCATGAATTGATCCTCATAAGCCTTTTTATTAATGAGGCCTCTATTTTCTTCATTTTCCATTATTTTCCTTCAATTTCCTCCTCACATGCAACCTGTGACATTTCACCTCCCTTTCTCGTACTTTCCTTTATTTTCATAAAAAAATCTGTCAAAAATGCAATTTTTGCCTTTTTAATGCCTTAGCCATTGCCTTTGCCAATTTCCCTTAGCCATAAACACATTCAATTATGCCCACTAGGATATCTTTTCCCAACATCCAGCTTGGAATAAGTGTCCCTTAACCATGGTCTTATTTTTCCTTTATTAACTTTTATTACATGAACTTTTAACCAGTGGTTGTTACAGACCCCTCCCCCTTGGGGAACACCATCCTCGGTGTTAAACCACACAAATACCATAGAAAAACTGCTAAAAAGAAAACATACTGCCCATGGATCTTTATAGCTTAGCTCGTTGCAGTATTTACAATGAATGACCTGCTCAAAAGAAAAACATCATGAGAACACGACAAAATAACAACCATATCATTTATTGGATCTTTATAACTTAGCTCATGGTGGTATTTGTTAGGTCTTAGATTTGCCTCAGGCTAGAAAGGTAAGGTTCTAAGTCCACATCAAACCACGCTCAGCCTCGTAGCTAGCCCTACGAGGACAGGAGAGGGCTCTCTCCGGGTCAATCTCGGCAAAAGATAATCGATGGGGCTCGAGATGACTGAAATAAAAGCTAATCTTAGGCTAGGTATGAAGTACAAGGATTTGAATTGAGTTTTTGGGGGTTTTGAGTTGGAAAATGGGACAGGAAAATTTGGGTCCGGGGATGAGACACAATTTTTTGCAGAGTTCTGATTGGGGCAAGGAAGGCAATCGTTTTGATGCTTTCAGAGTGAATAAATGGATGGATCAGACCGGTGAGGAGCCAAGGAGGGCAAGAGAGTCTCAAGAGTCCTCCTCAAATTGATGAAAACATTGAAAATTAAACAAAAGTTCAAAGCAGAGCATAGCTGTCCAGTGAATTCTACTTTAATCACTCATTTGTTTAATTTCAAAAGAAAAGAGAAGGGAAAATGATACACATAAACATCAATGAACTTACAAGTACATAGAGAATAACACCATCAAAACAAAGAGCCACATGGATCCCAACAAGTGCTGCAAAACCCCGGTCTTTCCTTTGCCAAAAATGCAGAGATAGAATGTACAATGATGTGCTAAGCAATCCCAAGTGTCCAACCCTGAAAATGACTCAGAAGATACATGATATAGACCATCCTAACCCACTCCCATGCCTCTAGGGGTCGAGCTCATAATTCTAGGAGCTGTTTCAACCAATTCTAAACAAAGCACTAAAATCTAGGCAATCAAACAACTTGCCTCTATAAGGTAGGAAACTGATTCATTCATTAAATTTTCACTTTTTAATGAATGAATCCTCTATAACAAGTAAAAATATGCCAATATTACATCATGATCCTTCAATTACATTGAGATAGGTCAATAATTACATCACAAAGCAAAACTAGTCAAACTGGCTGAATTTCTGAGCTTGAAGGTGAAAAATTGGGCAAAAATCCTCTATGCGCCGCACCAAATCCTCTATGCGTCACGCCACTTTGGAGCTGAATTTGAGGCACTTCCCGAAGTCCAAACTGAGCCCAAGATAGCTTGTTCGAAAGCCCTACCTGTCTAATTTCCAACCCAAATGGAATTTTTCAATTTGGTGTCCATTTGCCCCTCCAAAACTTCAATCTCCCAAGACTGCTTCCTGTGTGTCAAAATAGGGGCAGTGAGGTCATTTTTTGAGTGTTTTTGACCTCTTGTGGACTCAAAACTTGCCCAAACTTCTTGGCCATGCACCGGCAGTCATGATTTTTCATGCCAAATCCAAAAATATAAAGTTTTTTCCATTTAGAGCCCTCTAGCAAAAGCGAGCGCCATGTGGCGCGACGCACAGGGAAGCAAAACCTGTTTTTCAGTGCAAAAATTTTCAAAAATACAAAAATTGCTCCAAATTTCTTGAAATTTGGGTTGTACCTTCTCTATCAAGTGTCATGTTGGGCTAAAGAGGCTTCGACCAATATCCGAAGACAATCATGCTCCTTTTGCCTCCTTTGCTTCCTTATTGCCTTCTTCAATTTCGCCTTTAGACTCCTTATTCGTGCCTTGGAACTCATATTGCGCGCCCTATAATGGGAAGCCATGTGTCTCAACAATGCTTTGTCCTTATCGGCCTTCTCCAACAATCTCTCCAGGTGGATGTTGATTCTCTCGAGCCAAGACTCCCGATCATCATTAATCTCTTGTTCCAATGAAGTGAGCTCAATCCTCCGCCTTTGGACAGCTTGGCGATTCTCGCGGATGTTTTGCAACTCCATGATTGCCTACTAATCTTCGAGCTGTTTGTTCCTCTACTCCAAGTATTTCATAGTCCACTTAGCCCTCTCCAAGTCAAGGGACAAGGATGTGATCTCTGTCTGCTGCTCGTGGATGATCTCTCTAAGACGTGCATTTCGCGAGCCCATGCCTGTAACATCATCATGAATGAGAATGAAATCAGTCTCTCGTTCACCTGAAGGCCCCTCGTCCTACATTGGCCTCTTGCCTTTGTCTTGTACCTGTGATGCTGATGTCGGAAGCGAGGCCCCTTCCACCCCGGGTGGAGATAACACTCGCTTTGCTGCTGCAAATAATTGCCTCGTGCCCTTCTGATATGTAATGAAGACCGGTATAGTAGCAGTGTGTGGATGATGGCCCTCTTGCTGATGAGAAGGTCCACTAGTCTCATGCCCAACCGCTGAAGGTCCCTGTGAAGCTTTGAAAAAGTCACGAGAGATGAAATCATCCCAAGTGATACCCTGTAATCCAAGCTGATGAACCACCAAAATCTTGATGAGAGCAAAATGGCAAATGTTGTTGAACTGCTGCTAAGGGGTCTTGTGCTGCACAAGGGCAGTCATCCTTTCTATGTTCTGGCATATGAAATAAGGAATGTTCATCATCCTTACTCGGGTGAAATGCATGAGCAACCTGATGTGATAAGCATATACTCGGGAGAAGCGACCTTCACAACTGAAATACTTCATGATTAATTTCATTAATGGAGCATATTCATCTTTGAGATATCGGAACGGGAACACTCTCTTGAGCTACCTCAAGAAACCGGGTTTAATATATGGCTCATAATGTTGCCAGTCAATCTTTTGCTTCTTGTTCCATGGTTCTCCAATGTTCGGCATGCCGATTGCTAATGAGATAGAATCTGGTGTAAGTGTAAAAGTGACACCAGCCAAAGTAACTTGATCACCATGTAAATGTAATACAAATAAGCGAGCCAACTCATGATGGACTTGAACAGTAGCAACCTTCTCGCAAAATTCACAACATGACTGAAACTGAAAACAAGAGACGACAAGAGGGCAGGCTTGCAATTCTGTAAGGGTGGTCAGTTCTTCTCTAACATGTCTGCCACCTTTATGAGGCCTCCGGGGTGCATGTCCCTCCGTGGGTGAGTCACTTTGGATCTCTACTTCATAATCGGATGAATGATCGGATGACATAACTGCTGCTGTACAAATTGCCTTGGAGAAAAAGATGCTGGTGATAAAACTGTGTTGGAATGCTCTGTTTGTGCTGTGGTTGAATTCTGTCACCAAGGGGAAAAATTACAACAAGGGACTGCTAGGAATGGGGAAAATAATAGGGGGATAGGGACTTTTGGGACTATAGGGATTAGGGAAATGTAGGAGGGTTTTGAGGGATTTGATGTATAGGGTAGGGTTTGGAGTTTTTACATTTGGAAATATGTGGAAGGGAATTGGGGATAGGGTTTTGGTAGTTTTTTGGGGATAGGGAAGAATAAAATCAGGGAGAATATGGAATAAGGGAGAATAAAATGAGGGAAAGAAGGGAAAAATGGAATGGAGGAGTGTGTTTGGTAACAAAGTAATGATCTTGAAAACCCTAACAACAAGTCTTCTTGAGGTATTGTAGAGGGAGGGTTTGATGTTTTCTTTCAACCATTACCATCTATAAACCACATCACAAAATTGGATGAAGCACTAAGAAGAAGACTGTACCTGGCAAATCCGTGTAAGTTCTAGGCAATTTGGAGAAATTTTAGGCAATTTCGGGCTTTGGACTGTATGCGCCGTGCCGCATACCCAGTGCACCACGCCGTCCCAATGCGCCGCGCCCGTGTTATTTAACACTATGTGGTTTCTCCCAGTGCGTCGCGCCTCTCCAGTGCGCCGCGCCACCTGCTCTATGCACCGCGCTGGCCAAACTTCCTCCAACTTCACCCAAATCGCGCACTAACTCAACCAATTTGCTTTGAATGGATTTTCTTTGAACTTGGCATGCAAATGACATTTATCTTCATGGAAAACTATTTATAAAGACATGGATTTGATTCTTGATTCTTGAAAACCCATTTTTGTAATGTTTGGCATTGGCACTTTTTGACATTTTAATTCAACTCTGTGATTTGAATTTCCTTTCTGAATTTTGACTGAAATGATGAAATTCTTGGCAATTTTTTGCAGGAATAGCTGACATGGAATTTGGCAAAGGAGACCAGGGCTAGGCCTGAAGAATTCAACAACTTATTTTTTTTTGAAAATTATTACAAAAGACGAAATGTCGAATTTTCTTCAAAACAGAGTTTTGAAGAAAAGTCATGATCCATCCAGACGACGATGAAAATATGTGAAATAACAACTTAATAAGAACCTCCCTCTGGCCTACTAGATTTATTGGACAACTTGAAGACACAACTTGTGAAACCCTAGACCTAGTGACTGAAATGACACTTGCTGATCAAAGGACTAAAACAAGACTGTAATCAACTCAAAATTTTGATTTTAATGAACATACCTGAGCCAGCAGTGCAAGGCATGAGGGGTAATGGATAACAAGACCTTTCCGTCAGATTATGGCATGCCCCTAGTGGAATGCAACTGAGTGAATCAAGCGAGACAACTAAAAATGAAATGCAATAAAGAGAAATGATCTCTGACGGAGGGATGTAAAGACCAAATCTAATAGTATTTACATCCATATACATATGTACATATACCAAAACATCGGCAAAACATATTCCAGACATATACCAAACATCATACCAATACTGCTTTGCCTCAATTGACAAACAAAGAAGGATACATGGTCTGCATCTGATCCGCCATCTCCCATGTAGCTTCTTCGGGCCCAAAGTGTAGAATTCTTGCAGAAACTCCGATAGATCTAGAATTCTAGTTAAATTAAACACAAGTAATTTGTTGATATTCAAGAGAGAAGAGAAAGAATTTGCTCCATAAAATCAATGTATTAAATTAATGAACAATAGTAATACATGAGCAACCAAACCTCTAATCCCTAAGGGAGGTGGTTATATAGAAATTGTCGAATCTAGAAAACTAGGAAAAAACTAGTAAAAAACTAGAAAAGGCTAAGAAAAGCTAAAGGGAGGCCTAAAATAGAAACAATGACTCAAGATAACCTATGCCAACTATCAGCCACGAGGAAAGCATGAGGAGGGGCGCATTTCCCAAGGAAGGCAACTTTAAAACATGCTAAAATGGTCTGGGGGACCAAATCCCTTTATTTAAGGGGGAATCTTCATGTGGGGCGCCAATCCTCAGATAACTCAAGTGGATGAGGTGTGGTTAGGTGTGAACATGCTCTTAGATGTCTAAATGGTTTAGGAAAATGGTTGGACCAATATTTCCATAATATTAAACCTTTGAAGGCAAAAAAGAAGGGAAAGTTGGTCCACCGAGCTAGTTTACCAAAAACCAAGTGTGAACATGATTTTTAGTGCATGTGGCTAAGTCAAGGATACTTAGGCTAAAAAATAAATGTAGTGTTAGGATTATTCCAACACCCCCCCCCCCCCCCCCCCTTCATCCTAAATTCACCTTTATCTAAACTGAGTCGCAACAAGATGCCATGTAGGTACTCAGGCTAACAATAAATAAAAGATCCTCATAACATGAAGAAAGAGGGAACACCTCGTGGGAACCCCTCCCCCCCTTCATCCTAATTCACTTATCTACACTGAGTCCCAACAAGAAATGCATCGTCAGGTACTCAGGTAAATAAATAAAAGTCTCCTAAAAATGAAGAAAGAGGGGAACACCTGCGTGGGAACCACCCCCCCCCAAAAAGAGGAAAAAGAGGGCTAAGTGGCCAAAAGGGTCTACTCAGCTATCTCCACCATTCCAAGCATAGCTCTCAGGTCTGAAAAAAATTATTTTCAATGAAAGATCTGGTGAAGATGTCTGCAACCTGTTGCTCAGTGGGGCAGTACTGCAGTGATATGACTCGGTCACGGATCAACTCGCAGATGTAATGCATGTGGATCTCGATGTGCTTGGTCCTCTGCCTCTGAAATAGATCAATCGATATCTAAATGGACCCCTGATTATGACAAAATATGACAGTCAAAAGTGGATACTGAATACCAAACTTGAAGAGAAGCCCCTGCAACCAATCAGCCTATGTAGCTGCATTCACTACACCTATATACTCTGCCTCAGTTGTAGATAAAGAAATCGTGGATTGCTTCTTGCTAAACCAGAAAAAAGGCCCTGAACCAAAGCTGAAAACATAACCAGAGGTGGACTTGCGGATTGTACCATCGTCAGCCCAATCAGAAGTGTACCCAATCAATGAAAGTGGGCAATCTGCAGCATAAAAGATACCAAAACTGGAAGTACCTTTCATATATCTAAGGATTCCCTTTGCAGCTTTCCAGTGAAGCTCATGGGGCTCGTGCATATATCTGGAACAAACTCCTACTACAAAAGATATATCAGGTCGGGTGTGAGTAAGATACAACAAACTCCCAACCAATTGTCGATACAGTGTATTGTCCACCAAAGGTGTAGTACCCGCATCCTCAAATCTAATCCTCGAAAGAAAGGGAGATGTTGTTGGTTTGATTTCTATCATTTGAAAGCAGACAAGTAGATCTGATGCATACTTAGACTGTACCATCTTGATCCCTGAAGTAGACTGAGAAACTTCAAGACCAAGAAAGTAGTGCAATAGTCCCAAATCTGTCATGGAAAATCGATCACGCAACACTGAATTTGTCGAATCAATAGCTGAGGTAAGGTTCCCTGTCATCAGTAAATCATCTACATAAAATACTATCAGCAAAAGGGGATCATCATGTTGCAGCAAATAAACATTCGGATCAGATTTGCATCGAATGGATCCAATGGAAAGCAGGAAAGGATCCATCTTTGCATACCAGGCTCTAGGAACCTGTTTTAGGCCATACAAAGATTTCTTTAATCTGCAAATGAGGGAAGAGTTCTAAATGTATCCCTATGGTTGCTCCATATATATCTCCTCCTTGGGATCTCCATGAAGAAATGCACTCTTCACATCCATGTGATGAACTTCCCATCGGCGAGAAGCAGCAATGGTTAAAACTAGTCGAATGGAGTCCATTTTTGCAACAGGTGCAAATGTCTCTGTGTAGTCTATGCCATGTACCTATGAGTATCCTTTTGCAACAAGTCGAGCTTTGTACTTGTTGATATCACCATCTATAGCAATCTTTGTTCGATAGATCCATCGGCATCGAACAAGCTTTCTTCCTTTCGGAAGTGGAACCAAGTCCCATGTGTTGTTTTCCATGAGAGCAGAGTACTCTTCATCCATGGCAGCCTCCCAAAGCGAGTTTCCAGCAGCCTCAGAGTGTGACTGTGGATCTGAACCAAGTTTCATATAGTAATTTATGGGAAGCAATGGTTCGATGGCAACTAGGGCTTGAGGAGCCCCAAAAAACTGTGACCTAGTCCTCTCATCCGCAGGATCACCGACTAGTGCATCTTGCAAGGTTTTCTTTGCCCAAGTTGGCAACTGAGTTGGAGCAACCATGACCCACTCCTCATCCTTTGAATTAGACCCAAGAGGCTTCTCTGTTGGCTGCTCTGAAGTGCTCGAAGAAGTTTCATACTCCTCCTCATCAGTGGCAACAAGCGGTTCCTCAGCAGGGTCTGCTGAAAAATCATGCAGTGATTCTTCTTCAAACTTCACACTTCGAGCTACAAGGAACTTTTCATTGTGAGAGTCCAACAATCTATATCCTTTGAAACTGTCAGGATATCCCACAAATATACATTCAACACTTTGAGGCTCCAAAGACTTTCTCTTATCTGTCGGAATGTGATCCCATGCTCGTGAACCAAAAATGCGAAAGTGCGACACTTTCAGTTTCTTACCGGTCCAACATTCAAATGGAGTGGTGCCTTTGAGTGCTTTGTGAGGAATGTGTTTTTGAATGTATGCTGCACAATTAATAGCTTCAGCCCATAGCTTAGGAGCTAATGATTTGGACTATAGCATACAATTGGACATCTCTTTTAATGACATATTTTTCCTCTCCGCGACACCATTCTACTGTGGTGTATATGGCATTGTGTGTTGTAGCTGTATACCCATACTCATTCTCAGCAAGTGCTTTAAATTCTATAAGGCATTCAAATACTTCCGATTTTAATTTAAAAAAAATAAAAAAAAAAAAAAAAAAAAATAAATAAAAAAAAAAAAAAAAAAACAAAAAAAAAAAAAAAGAAAAAAAAAATCATCTATGAAGGTGAGTACATATCGAGCCTTACTGATTGAAGGCAGTGGGAATGGGCCTGTGATGTCATTGTGAATCAACACAAGAGGTGAAGAAGCTCTTTGTGCCTTCCCTTTGTCAAAATTTTGCTCCGGATGGTTGCCAAGAATGCATCCTTGACATACACCGCTTGTGAATTTAATAGCGGGCAATCCTTCTACCATGTTTTCCTTGCTGAGTTGATGCAAGTACTTATAGTTTAGATGGCCAAATATTTCATGCCATAACCTGTTGATATCATCAGATTGTGAAAGAAATGCAGTGCTAATAGATTTAGGAACAAAGTGGGAGAGGAAATACAAACGAGAACCGTGATTTGCAATTCCATGTGCAAGCTGTGAGCCCATGGAAATGTTGGTAATCATTGCGGAGTTCGGAGTGAACACCATCTTCCTTCTAGAGCTGGAATGAGTGATCTGATATATTGAGAGAAGATTTGCGGACAACGAGGGAACATGAAGCACATTTGTGAAGCAACCCGCTTCAAGGTCTACAATTCCTTCTCCGCACACCTTTGCGCGTGTGGCATCTCCTAAGTAAATTGGGGATTTGGTGCTTTCTTCGATGGAGGAAAATTCATATTTTGAAGCAACCATATGGTTCGATGCACCTAAATCAAGGATCCAAGTTGATGGAGTGGATGTGATAGCCATTAAAGCATGACCATCTCGTGCTCTCCCTCTCCCATCTCCCGTTCTGTTATCATCCTTCTTCTTTGCATTCTCGGGCACAGTGAGATTGTGCTGCTGCAATTGCTTAGCCATCTCATCGATTGTTTTCCTCATGCAATTTTCTTCGAGATGAAAACCTTTGGAACAGTAGATGCAAAGTGTTCTTTCCTTCTTCTTCTTACCCTTAGGCAAAGAAGAGCTCTCTAAAGATTGTACAGGTCTCTCCTTCTCCGATTCATTAAATTTACCCTTCCCTTTTTGCTTGTCTCTTCCACTACTCTTTGGAGCATCAGTAGACGCAAGTGCTTGGTTCTTTGAACGCTTGATGGCACCCATTTAGACTAACTTAGCTTGCTCTTGAGTTAATTCTACAATGAAGTCATTCAATGGAGGCATTTTCCATTTTTCCTGAGTCAATTTAGATGCTTGAAAAGACGATACAAATACAAAATATTCAGGGCCTAATTTCAAGAGAATCAAAAGGATGAGTTGATCTTCCTCTTTCTTGACTCCACATGCATCAAGTTCAATGAGGAGGGATTTAAAGTTTGTGAAGTATCCTTGCAGGTTGTTGAAATGAGTTGGATTGAGGGATATGAGTTCATTCTCCAGTTGATGCACTCTCATCTCATCCTACTTACCGAATAGTCCTTCCAATGTGGTCCAGACCGCATCGAGAGTAGTGGCTCCGCTGACATTAAAGAGGAGTTCTCTGGAAATTGATAGGCATATCAGCCCAATTGCTTCATTTAATTTATTGAAATACTTGATCTTCTCTGCTATAGAAGTCGGTTCAGTCTCCGTTCACATTGTTACCCTGAAAAGCCCTTTGCTTCGAAGGAGTAGAGTAATCTCTGTCTTCCATTCGAAGTAATTGAAAGGATTTAGAACAAGTTTTGTGGGCTGAGAGAGATGATCCATTGCTGCTTGTTGTGCCTTCTGATGATCTATACCTGCAAATAAAACTGTGTACAATCCACTACATTCGAACTAGCTCTGATACCATCTAGAATTCTTGCAGAAACTCTGATAGATCTAGAATTCTAGTTAAATTAAACACAAGTAATTTGTTGATATTCAAGAGAGGAGAGAAAGAATTTGCTCCATAAAATCAATGTATTAAATTAATGAACAATAGTAATACATGAGCAACCAAACCTCTAATCCCAAAGGGAGGTGGTTATATAGAAATTGCCGAATCTAGAAAACTAGTAAAAAACTAGAAAAGGCTAAGAAAAGCTAAAGGGAGGCCTAAAATAGCAACAATGACTCAAGAAAACCTATTTCAACTATCAACCACGAGGAAAGCATGAGGATGGGTGCATTTCCCAAGGAAGGCAACTTTAAAACATGCTAAAATGGTCTGGGGGACCAAATCCCTTGATTTAAGGGGGAATTTTCATGTGGGGCGCCAATCCTCAAATAACTCAAGTGGATGAGTTGTGGTTAGGTGTGAACATGCACTTAGATGTCTAAGTGGTTTAGGAAAGTGGTTGGACCAATATTTCCATAATATTAAGCCTTTAAAGGCAAACAACAAGGGAAAGTTGGTCCACCGAGCTAGTTTACCAAAAACCAAGTGTGAACATGATTTTTAGTTCATGTGGCTAAGTCAAGGATACTTAGGCTAAAAAATAAATGTAGATGTTAGGATTATATTCCAACACAAAGTGCTTCCACTGCACTTTAACTTGCTATATGGCTCTGTTCCTGAGAATGAGCTACTTTTGCTACAATATGCACTAAGGCTCTAGCTGGAATTCTCCTTCTTTCTCCTCCTGCAATATATACCAATCGATAACATGATCAATATCCTTTATATACCTTTTAAGTAATGAAACATGGAAAACATCATGGAATTTCCCTGTTGGAGGTAATGCAAGCCGATAGGCCACTGGTCCAATCCTCTTAAGGATCTCAAAAGGCCCACAATACCATGGTGCCAACTTGGCACATGCTCCAATCCTCAAAGAGATCTTCTTGGACTTGATGCGCAAATACACATGCTCCCCAACCCGAAACTCCTTGAATTCCTTGTGTTAGTCTACGTAACTCTTCTATCTATCCTGTGTTGCCTTTAGATTCTTATTTATAACCTACATTTCCTACTCCATGTCTACCAACATATCCGGTCCAATAAGTACCCTATTCACTGGATCACTCCAGCTGATGGGAGTATTACAAGTCTCCCATACAATGCCTCAAAAGGACTCATCCTCAATGACTCTTGATGTATGCAAACTCAACCAATGAAAGATACTCCTCCCATCTTCTCTGCTAGTGCATCATGTACATTCTCAACATATCCTCCAAGATCTTGTTGACCCTCTCTATCTGTCCATCTGTCTGTGGATGATAAGTTGCACTGAAGGCCAACTTTGTACCCAAACCTATAAATAGCTCCTTCCAAAACTTAGAAGTGAACTTTGCATCCCTGTTCGACGCAATATTCTTTAGAACACCATGTAATCTCACGATCTCCCTGATGAAAACCTATGCCACCTCACTAGTTGAATACATAGTCTTTACTCAAATGAAGTGAGATACCTTTCTCAACCTGTTGACCACTACCATAATAGAATCATGTTGTCTCATTTTCCTCGGAAAACCTGTAGTGAAATCCATGGAAATGACCTCCCATTTCCATTCTGGAATCAAAATAGGCTGTAGTAGACCACCTGGATGCATACATTCTGCCTTTACTTGCTGACAATCCAAACATCTAGCCATGAACTCTGCCATTTCCTTCTTGAGATTCAGCTAATACTAGAATTTTTTCACTATCATCAACGTCTTTTGATATCCTGGGTGACTCGAGTATGGCTTCACTTGAAAATCCCTCAAGATAAGATTCTTGAGTTAACTGCAATCCGACACAGATCCTGTCCCTGAATCTCACCAAACCATCTGTCGTGAGGCGATAATCTACATCCTTATCACCTGTACCTGTACCTATACTTGTACTCTGTTGTAATCTTTGCATAATATCCATGTAACTATCATCCCGTTGTCTTGCTTGCAAGACCCTATCTTGTAACTATGTCCCATAAGAGCTCATAGCTGCTATATGATTCACCTGAACCTTCATGTTAAGAGCATCTGCAACCCGATTTTCCTTTCTCCTAATGTATCTAATCTCGAAGTCAGACTCACTAAGGGTAGTTAACCATCTAGCTTGCCTGACATTTAGATTTTACTAGTCAAACAAATATCTCAACCCGCTGTGATCGCTCATCAAAACAAATCCCATGACAAGAAGATAATGCCTCCACATCTTCAAGGCATGAATAATTGCTGCCAACTTAAGATCATGTGTCACATAGTTCTGCTCATGCTCATTCAACTTCCTGGATTCATAGCACACCACCTGTCCCTTCTGTATACGGACTCCACCAAGTCCTCTTTTACATGCATTTGTACTCACTACAAGATCTTTATCTAGATTTGCAATCTTAAGGATTGGAGCATTGGTCAATAACAACTTTAGCTACTCGAAACTAGCTGCACATTCTTTTGTCCACTCGAACTTCTTACCTTTCCTTTGCAAGGATGTCATAGGATATGGAATGTATGAGAAGTTCTTGATTAACCTCCTATAGTAACCTACCAATCCCATGAATGATCTCACCTCATCCACATTCTTAGGCGCTGCCCAATCCATGATGGCCCTTATCTTTTCTGGATCTACTGTTGTGCCTTCCTTGGAAACAACATGTCCCAAGTAATGCACCTCTGTCTGAAAGAAGGTGCACTTTCTATGCTTGGCATACAATTGATGCTCTCTTAGCAATCTCAACACTATTTCTAAATGTTGGGCATGCTCTTCTTCATTCTTGGAGTATATCAAGATGTCATCAATGAATACAATAACAAACTTGTCCAGATAAGGATGCAACATGCTATTCATCAAACACACAAATGTATATGGGGTATTAGTCAAACCAAATGGAACTACAACAAACTCATAATTCCCATACCTGGTCCTGAAGGTAGTCTTGTAGATATCCTTTTCCTTGATGCATATCTGATGGTATCTTGATCTCAAGTTGATCTTATAGAACACTATTGGTCCCTTCAATCGATCAAACAAATCATCAATCATCAGCACTGGGTTCTTGTTCTTAGTTGTTACCTTGTTTCACTGCCTACAATCAATGCACAATCTTAGAGTACCATCTTTCTTCTTTACAAGCAACAATGGTGCACCCTAAGGTGATACACTTGGCCTAATGTATCCCTTGTCAAGCATCTCCTTTAACTTCAATTTCAACTCTACTAGCTCTGGGGTACTCATCCTGAAAGGTGCCTTCGATGCTGGTGTTGCCCCTGGTACCAACTCAATAAAAAAATCTACTTCCTTGTGGGGAGGTAACTCTGGAATCTCTGTTGGAAACACATCCTGATACTGCTGCAATACAAGGTAACTCTTGAAAATTTCTACATCCTCAACATCTTTACTTGTCACTAGATATATACACTGCAAACATCACACAACCTTTTCTTCAACTATGCTTAGCCTGCATAGCAATAACCATCCTCACTAATGTAGCCTTCTTCCTTCCCTACAAAGTTCTATTTCCCCATTATCATCCAAGCATTCAATTGCCTTGTTGAAGTAATCCACTTTGGTCCTGTGAAGGTACAACCAATCCATACCAAAAATCATGTTATATGATCCCAATGACAGTACATTCAAATGTGCTGATGTAGGCATACCATTTAACTCAAATGCACAAGCTCTTACCCAATGGTGAAATCTCTTCTTTGTACCTGTGGCCAATTGTACCAACCAAGATTATGCATGCACTTCTTTTCTCAAACCACACTTATCCACCAAGTGAGGATTAATATAACTGTAATTATATCTAGGATCAATCAAAAATAGAAACAACTTGATCACAAAGCTTACCATCCATCTCAATGATAGATGCCTGATGACCCGCCTGCCTGTTGTCCACAACTGTATAAATTCTAGGAATGTTATGACCAACATCCCCAATTGTATGCACATCATGAGCATTATATATTTGGGGTCTACCACCCTAGTACTATAAACAACCCCTCTTACGATCATCCTTGCCACATATCCATCACTGCAACGGTGCTCTACCATTGCCTCTAGTCTATTGCTTTCCATGTCCCTTCCCAACTGTATTGAACTTCTTGTAGGGGACTGCATTTTCTTTCTCACCTGCATCTTGAGGTCTTCCTCACTTTGGTGGCCATTTTCCTTTAACTTTCTCATTTCCTTTCAAGTCACGCTTAGGCTCAACTTTTCACTTCAACTGCTCATAACAATGTTTCAACTTTCGGATGGCCTCCTCC
>APFE030496334.1:202837-242919 GCA_000404065.3 Pinus taeda
AAGTTACTATGATATGATTCGACCTCCTTAGTCACTTTAAGGAAGGAAGTGAAATCGATGGAAACACACCATACAGACCTTCCACATTAGCAACAAGACTCTGAGGAACCATCCCAATCACTCAGGTAACCAGCCCTTGGGTCCCATTGAATTTTTTGACCATTAAACCCTCTTATGCTCCCTTAATATGGTCTAGAAGGCTCTAGAGACTCCCATAACATGGATATGCATGCATCCAGGGACTTTTCTGCCCAGTGTTGTGCTTGCATCTCTGGGATTTGAGCTACTTTTTTAGGCCCATAGCCCAGGTCACTGCCCAAAACTCAATGTTACTTTCATAATTCATAAATTACATAATGACAAGACTTACATATTAAAACTGACTGCAAGACTAGGCCTGAACATCCCCAACTGGGATTGACATTCTGTCAAACACTTGGAATCAATGTAATCTATAGGAAATGAATACAAGGCAGAGCATAGAGGACTGATAACTCATATGGAGCTTGACAAGAAGGACCACCACCCTCTTCCCTTAAATTTTTTGACATCAATTAGGTCTTGCATCCATTATTCTTTCAGTTACAAGTAAATACATGACAATAACCAGTCATATAACCATGCTTATAACCAACATTAAACCATGCAAATAAAAATGAGATAACAACCATTAAAGCCACACATCAACAAGTAAAAAAGTAAGAAAACTTAGCTTTTATTAAACATAGGCAAAGCTGACTAGGTTTGGGACTTCCACATACCATCTAACTGTAGACATGGTTGAACCAAATATTTATTTCATCCAGTCTCCCTCGTGCCATATTCCAAGCATGAATGTGGGATCTCATGGATAAACCAATCCAGAAACAACCAAGGGAATCTAGAGGTTAAACCACCTCCACCCTCACCAAAATGTGATCGCACCAAAACCGACACTGAGATCAGAAAACCAAATCAAGCTTGGAATGCCTCTAGACTCCATCACTATCCTTGAGGAATTTCCATCTCCTTGTCTCTTAGGCTTTACCGCAATCCACACCAGATCACTAAGCCCTAAACCGAGAAACCAATCTCTTAGGCTTTACTGCAATCCACATCGGATCACTAGGCCCTAAACTGAGATTCCTCCCTCATGCTTTACCGTGTATCCTGCCAAAACCAATCAAGGGATTCCTAGGCCTTTGGGAATTTTCCTAAGACCACCTCTGCCCTAGATTCCGAAACCATCTCGCAATTCCAAAGCTCAAAATTGAGAAAGCAATCCCATCACACCATGGCTATCCAAAAAAAGGCAAGGCAAGGCTGAAAACCACTGTCGTAACCTGACAAAACCATGCCACCGACAACACGAGAACCATATACCAACATTCAAAGCCATGCATGCCAAAACCAGCTAGGAAATTACACATGCAATATGTTACCTGCAAGTATTCCTAGTGAAGTTGCTTGATCCTGCTCTTCCTTGCTTTATCTTTGCTTTCCTTCCTTTCCTTTGCTTGCTTTTTCCATCATTACTCCAAAGCTAGAAATCTCCAAGAAACTCTAAGTGTCCAAGAGAGTGAGAGAGAGAGAGAGATTAATGAGAGAGCTCCAAAACTGAACTGATAAAAACCATGAATTGATCTTTAGAAGCCTTTTTATTAATGAGGCCTCTGTTTTCTTCATTTTCCATTATTTTGCCTCTTCACATGCAACCTGTGACCTTTCACCTCCCTTTTCTCCTATTTCCTTTATTTTCATAAATAAATGTGTCAAAAATGCCATTTTTGCCTTTTTAATGTCATAGCCGTTGCCTTTGCCAATTTCCCTTAGCCATAAACAAATCTAATGATGTCCACTAGGATATCTTTGCCCAACATTCAACTTGGAATAAGTGTCCCATAACTATGGTCTTATTTTGCTTTTATTAACTTTTATTACATGAACTTTTAACTAGGGGTTGTTACAGATAGGTGGCAAAGATGACATGGCATTGATGTGGCATGATAGGTGGTAGAGAGACGATGTAGTAGATGATGTGGTAGTGACATAGCAGATGATGTTGTGTACCTTGAGATTCACGCTAGGAAGTTATTTTGCAAGGTTGTGCAGTGTTAAGGAGTTTTAGTGTTTTTCAAGTTTTGCACTCCATAAGAAAAGGCAATCCCGTGGTCCGGAGGTGCACATAATGATGAACATTACCAAACGTCGAGATGCCAAATACAACCCTTAGCAGAAGTCCTAATGTTGTAGAGATCTGAGCATCTAGGGGTCGAGTGGCGCAAGTGGTTGCAAGTTATGAATGGTCCAGATATTGGATCCTTTAATCCAAGACTTAGCACATGGTGTAAAGGCGTTATCCAGCCATCCAACCACATAGTGGTGCATTATTGCTACAAAGGCAAGTGGGGATAAGATCCTCAGATTCATCTGTATGCAAGGATTTCTAGGTTGAGAGCATGCTACCAAGCGCATGTTGAAGAATGCTCAGATGCTGGATTCCACGGGAGATAACGTAGAAAGGTCAAGTTGCACAGTTCTAATGCTAAGTTCATGTTGGGCTTAAGTCGTTGGTTCTGGCTCTCGATTATATGCTTCAGGGAGCTTAAAAATAAAGGGCTAAAATTGTAAATTTGGTGGTGTCAGGTGCCAAATTTCAGTTAAATGCTAGAATGATTAAAGTTTGCATTGAACATATCTAAGTGTTTAGTGTTTATAAATTGAGGAAAAACAACATGGGATAGGTGAAGTTCCCATGCAAATCGAAGTGTAGAAGTTGTGGACATGCAAAAGCACATGAAGTTTGAAAAGAACACGGAGAAACTAGGAGCTAAGTTGTAGAGAGAAGATAAGCAAATATGAGAAAGAGTTGAAGATAAATGTTGTTTGTGAAGATCATTTGCGATTTGGAGCTAGTATGCGTTTGAAAATAACATATTTGAAGTATTGACAATTTAATTGCAAAAGATGAGTTGTATCGCTAAACAAATCACTGAGAGAGAAGCAGTGATTGAGTGGAACTTTAATTGAGTTGGAGAATCAAAGGAAGAAAGATTGTTGCAGAGTAAAGATCAAAGAAAGCAAGGTTTGAGAATGAACATTGGTGTCGCTGTGATATTTTGATTAAAAATCCCCAGATCTAATTTTGAAAATGAATGATCAGGGATTGGAGTCTCCTTTAGGTTAGTGTCTGTAGTGATTAGGGGGTTAGTGCCTGCAAACAATGGAAGTTGGTACTTCTAGCAAGTGGGTGCTTGCAAATAAAACTAGGTTAGAGCCTCATGTAGGTTGGTGCCTACATAACTTGATGTAAATTGAAGTTGGTGCTTGCATTTAAATGATAATCAAAAGAAGATTTGTGGTCTTCTCCCGTATGGGTTTCCACATAAGCATCTCATGTTCAAGTTCTATGTGATTGGTGCAGCGTTGTATTGTTGAATGTGTTTAATTGACTAAATATATGTTAAAAGTTATAAAATACCCGCTCTCAATATTTTCATGGTTTCCAACAAAGACTTCATTATATAAAACTTTATAACATATTATTCATAAATTCCCATAAAAGTAAGTAGAAATATCAATAGTGATTAAAATAGCGAGATAAATAAACTGAAAGTACAAGGTTTAGATTAGTACAAAACTATTCTTCGATACAAATAATTCTTGTATTCTTCCTCAAACAAAATTATTTCAAAGATTTAATTATATTCCATTACTAATTATTTTTTTTATAAAGCATTATTGATAATGAGAAAAACTTACTTTAAAATGTGAATTTTGAAGCATATTAATATCATAAGATATTTATACTAACGGGATCCTTTTATTATTCTACTACCTTTTTTTAAGGAAGACCAATTATAGCATGTGTTTTGTTCCATAGCATGGCGGCCCGCGGGTAGTTACAATTTTTGAGATCACTTTGAATGAGACATCAGCTAAGTATAACAATAAAACAAAATGACAAAATGACAAAATAATAAAGTATAATATAAAGATATTCCGTTTATATTTCCCTCGCTTTTTATATTATTTTTTATTTATATTAATAATTTAACCCACATTTTCTCCGTTGCTTCTTTCTTTTCTTTTATGGTAAGGAATTGACCTTTTCACACACTCCAAAGATTTGGGATCACCTGCATACCAGGATCATCAGAAATTTTCCATCAGAAGACGCGAGGGAAGATAAATTGACACAGCATCTATTAGCAGATGATCCCAGGGTCGGGGAGTGGTGATCACAAACGATTTCGATGAGCAGCAGTTGATCCCGTGATATGCCATTTCTCTGCTGTCGTTAATTCAAGGGATTTCTGTTACAGTTTTTCATAGAATGTGCTATAGATCTCTGCATTCTGTCCACGTATTGGCATTCCCGTCGCTTAACATCAGTTGGGGTTTCGTGAAAGAAAGGGTCTGGTCGGTGAATCATGGATGCCGTTTTTTGACCGAGAAAGGCGTATCCAGGCAGTATCCCTGTCAATTGACGGAGGTTTTTGGTCCTAGTACTGGGCCAACTGGTTGGGGCAGTTAAAGGCGTGCCTGCTAACTCCGTCATTAGACGTGAATTGGGTATGAGACAAGGGCCGGGAGTTGATTTCGTAAAAAATTGATCACTGATTGACGGGAATTCGTTTTACTGGCAGTTGACGTCTGTTTTTTGCCTTCCAATATCCGTGTCCAATAGTCAACGTGCCATGCAATGCCTTGACTTAGGATCGAGGCTTGGGGGTGATCATTATAAAACTAAATTAGGAACCGTAAAACTCAAGAACTCGAGGCACTGAATTTGGGGCCTTTTTTTCATATATTCTGTTAATAGACAGAATGTCTGACGCGCTGATCAATGGCTTGGCTGGTGCCGCGGCAGGGATTGTTGCTCAGCTGATCACATACCCTTTACAAACTGTAAGCCGAAACTGTAGGCAGTTTAAAATTTCATTTGTGTTTAACCCATATTCAGATTTTCTACTTCAAAATATTAGTCGTTTATATTTTAAATTGAAAATGTTTATTTTTCTATTCCAGATCCAGATTCTGAATACTATTCATAATATTTCTCTCATCTTCTTTCTTGTTTCTTTCTTTTTGGAATACCTATTTCTGCAAAACCCGGAATCGAGGTCAGCATTTACAAATTCAACGTTTTTATCTGTTTTTGTCCTGATTACATCAAAATACCCATTTTTTTTCGAGGTTCTTTGAGTAACATGTACCGGTAGGCTACACTGCAAAGAACAGACGCCCTTTGCCTTAGGTTACAGAATCCGAGGTATAACAATTCTACCAAAATTTCCCAGGACCCACACATGGTCTCATTCCTTTGAAATCATGTCATGCGGGTGGGGCATGGTCCAAACCACAGCATGAATGAGACGGCTTAACTTTTCGTTGCCTTCATCTGCGAAACAATGATCCTGTTGGCAGTACACAAAATTTTCAATTGTGAAAGTTTTATTTTTCATCCAGCGTCACATTTTGTAATTTTTTTTGTTTACACTACATCCGTATTTTGTAATTATATCAGTCAATGGGGTGTCGGTTCAACGGTGAGGATGATGACTTGTTATGCTGCCCACGAGTGTTCAAATATAGGGGATGTCCTCTCACTTTCAGGCTTGCAGCGGTGCAGTTGGGGTCAGCTGCAAGTCCTGAGCAACTCTGATAGAATAGTTAACCTGCTGTTCCGGCGTCCTAACCGAACAGAAGATTGACCCTTTCTAGGCAGTTGACCCGTGATAGGTGGCTGCGTCCACAAAAGAGGACCATGGGGTAATTCTTCCTATGGAACAATGAAGCATCACTCTAAAAAAAGGAGTAGAAAAATGCATTATATCTCTACCGAAAAGTAGGTTTATATTTTTAAGTTTTCAATCATTTTGATGTATATGGCACTAATTTTACACATGCCT
The DNA here is from genome assembly GCA_000404065.3 of Pinus taeda. Lineage (NCBI taxonomy): Eukaryota > Viridiplantae > Streptophyta > Pinopsida > Pinales > Pinaceae > Pinus > Pinus taeda. The sequence goes on from APFE030496334.1 coordinate 208,732, forward strand.
ACAAGCAGGTCAATACAAGACAACAAACTGAGAGGAAACTCAAAAAAGCTTTAACACAGGATGTGGAGAGTATATCACAAGAACAGCGTCAGAAGCCCAGTGGGACCTTTCATCAAATGTGTCAGGTTATTTTACTCCCACCCACCCTTGATTTTTCGCTGACAAAAAAATTATGTTTTGAAATTGATTGGCAGTTATGAAAGTATTTGTGTTCTCTGCTCGGTTCAACAAATGGAATTTACCAATTGAGGATTTCTATCTTATCAAGCTTATGTTTATATCTTAGAACAGTGACAAACATGCTTTTGTCCTATTTCTAAGTTCATATTATTTATTTATTTTTCTATCAGAGGGATGTTGATAGATGACGGAAGTACAAGTGAATCTTGAGTCTTGGCCCATATTTCAAGCATAATTTCTTTTGCAGGTTATAAGGGATGAAGGTTGGGGTAGATTATATGGTGGGCTTACGCCTTCTTTAGTGGGCACTGCAGCATCTCAGGTAATTGAAACTGTTCTTTTGGAATCTGTTATTTCATTGACTAATGAAGGCTAAAATGCTACATGTTAAAAGCTACAAGCACGGAAAATAAGAGGAAAAATGGTCTTAACATTATGCAATTGATATTGTGTTCAATTGCATTAGAACACTATTATCAGGCCTGCTGACTAATAAAAACGTGAGGTGATCTACCATACATACCTATATATCTATGTATGTCAGTTGAATCCTGATGAATCTCACACGTGTATTAGATCATAATTGGAGCATACACACTCTTTGTTTTAAACTTTATGAACTTTAGCTAGAAATAACCGTTTCTTTTATAATGAAGTAGGTCTAGTCTGTTTTCCAGTATTTGATGTTTAACCAAAGGCAGTCTCGAGTAAGGATAAAGGGTAAAATGCCCTCTAATGCTCATTCAAACCGATTTGGCTTATCGGATATGTGTTAAGGCCCTTTATTGATGTAGGGAAACTAACTCTGGGGAGGTCAGAGTCTGTTTTCCAGTATTTGATGTTTAACCAAAGGCAGTCCCAAGTAAGGATAAAGGGTAAAATACCCTCTAATGCTCATTCAAACTGATTTGGCTTGTCGGATATGTGTTAAGGCCCTTTATTGATGTAGGGAAACTAACTCTGGGGAGGTCAGATACCTTTCCTCACTCACACACAAGGGCATTCCACCTGTTGAGGTTTGAACCTAGGTTGTTTGCAAGGCAGCAACCCATCCCAACCACTAAGCCACAGCCCGTCAGTACAAGCCCCCTCCCCATTAGAAACCCCCAAAGTAGTCATCAGGTTCATAAAACATTATAGGTCCAATTGCATATGTGGCCTTTACCTTACGTTTATGTTTAATAGGTCTTTACTATTTTTTCATATTCAATGGTAAGTATCATATTAACTAAATTATGACAGAGCCTAAACAGTGCTGTGTTAAAGTCGGAATATTTTTACAATAGATTGATATAGTTTTAGTGATTTACTCAGCCAAATTTAGTTGTTGGATTCCTGTTGAGCTTGGATTGTATGAACACAGTGAATCATGACTGTATATCACTTGTAGAAGAGGTCGGACTTATATTTGGTTGTTGTCTGTACAGGGTGTATATTATTATTTCTATCAAATATTTAGAAGCAAAGCAGAAAATATTGCACTCAATCGTAAGAAAAAGGGTGCAGGAGATGGGTCAGTTGGAATGCTTTCTTCTCTTCTTGTTGCAGCATTATCTGGGTGGGTTTTTCAATCCCTTCAGCTGAAAGGATATGGTAATTGATGCATAGATTTAAAATTTTGTCTTGCTTGATGTTGTTTATCAATTCACATGACTATGTTGTCGTCATTATGACTACCATTATAGTTTTGAATTTGAAATTCCTTGTAAAACTTAGTTATTATGCCATTCTCTATGTAGGTGTTTAAATGTACTGTTGACAAATCCAATATGGGTTGTTGTTACACGTATGCAGGTATGCCCTATCAGGGAATAGGGATTTCGTCTGTTCTGTTCTGAAATCACTCTAGTTGCTTGTTTGTTTGTCTATATAAACAAAATTATGGGCATGAATGATTTGTTATCTTGATTTTTGAGTAGGTCTTGTACCTTTAATAGTTAATATGTTTGTTTTTGTTAAATTTTGATGTACTTCTTACAGACCCATACAAAGACACAGAAGATAACAAAGGATGGTGAACCTTTAGATCCCATTACCGAGCTTCCAAAAGCTGCTGAAAATGATATAATTGTGCCACGGTTGACGAAAGTTCACCATTATGGAACAGGACATGCGGTATTATGCTATTCATTTCCTTTTCTATACATAATTATGCTAATTACATTTTGACAATGCATCAAGAACTAGTCACTATCTCCCATTTTCTAGTTTTCATTTAGAGAAGTGTACATATTACTATTGATATTGTAAAGATATCAGGATATTCTTACAGTTCTCGAGCTGGTGTTCATCTTTTGATATTTACGTGTGTAAGCTATGCTGATTAGGCACTGTGAATAATTTAATAAATTTTTTAATTCTCAAACTAGCATGGAGCTTTTTTATTTTTATTTTTATAGTTTTGATATATTCTATGCTCTAAACATGTCAATGCAGATTCTACTAGATAGATCGTGGGACTCTGAAAAATTGGAAAGCTAGTAATTTTTCTAAATAACTTGGAGGTCATTGCTTTAGTCAATGTTCCATATTTACTATCATACCAAATCAGTTTGCTTTTATTTTTCAGGTGCAAGATCTTTATGATGAATATGGACTTTTGGGATTCTGGAGAGGTGTTATGCCGACACTTATAATGGTCAGTTGAGAACTTTATGATCTTGTCAAGGATACGTTTTATAAAGTTATTGAAGGGCTGTCCATGAAAATGAGCTTTTGTTGGCCAAACAGGTGAGCAATCCTTCTATCCAGTTTATGATCTATGAAAGTTTATTGAAGCGCATTAGAGCCAAGCGTGCCTTGAACAAGCAGGGCCTTGAAAGCGTGACTGCATTGGAGGTACATTATCTCTTAATAATAATAACAAGATAATAATTATTTTTTCTTAAATATTTGCATGTCTCTTGAAAATATATTTGTATAACTTAATTGTAGATCGTCTTATATACTATCACAATGCAATGCTTAAAAAATATGCTGAGATATTACCCTCTTTTTGGGTTTTTAATCAGATTTTCTTGCTTGGAGCTCTCGCTAAACTTGGAGCAACAGTTGTAACATATCCTTTGTTGGTTGTCAAAGTAAGTTTAAACATTGTTACATATTTGCCCAACTTCAAAATCAGTATAACTGTACCACTTCTTATTTGGTGCAATTTTTCTAAGTGGTTTTACATTGCATTGATTCTGTATTCTGTTGCTTCTGCAGTCAAGGCTTCAGGCAAAGCAGGAAACAGACCGAGCACATCACTATACTGGTTTATAGTTTAGCCCCTGCTTGAGTTTTCTTATTAAATAATAAGTATAAATTTCAGTTGAAGGTTTGCATGAGAAGAAAATAATTAGAGCTGAAGTTACTTAAATCATATATTCTGAGCACCTATATGGTTATGGCAGGAACTTTGGATGCCATTGCAAAAACAATTCGTTACGAGGGATTATCTGGCCTTTATAAAGGAATGAGCACAAAAATAGTGCAGAGTGTACTTGCAGCTGCAATACTTTTTATGATTAAAGAGGAGTTAGTAGAGGCCATCCGTGCACTGGTAACCAAAAATAGAAAGCTGATTAAATAGGAAAGAACAAAACAGCTTCGTCATTCTATTTGAATGAATTTGAAAGAAACACAATTGGTTCATGCATGTTTGTCTTGATTAAAGAAGAGTTAGTAGAGGCCATCCGTGCACTGGTAACAAAAAATAGAAAGCTGATCAAATAGGAAAGAATAAAACAGCTTCGTCATTCTATTTGGATGACTTTGAAAGAAACGAAATTGATTCATGCATGTTTGTTTGTTGTATTCGATATTGAAACATATTATGTAAAATATGTGGAGTCTTGTCACTCAATTTGGTGAAATATTCATATTTTATTTAATAACCATAAAGCTGTACATATCATTATTTGCTTTTGCGACAAAATGAGTAAGCCTTTTTTTTTTGACATTTTGTAAACAATTTTGGCTTCTGCAATTATAAATAAATCAGTGTTGAGATCCAGTGCTTATAGCCAATATCTGTATTGTAATTGTTATATAGTCCTGCGTACATAACCAAAGTCATTGTGGTGTTGTAAATTTTGGACATTGATAAAAGTGAAACCAGCTGATTTTGTGTTTCAGATTGTTCTTGGTTGAGCCTTTATGTCAACTTATGTTTCCTTCTTTCTCAAATAAAATGAGCTTGACCCATCCTCACCCACCTAAGCAAAGAACTTGTACCATGTTGGCATTGTTACAATAATCTGCCCAAATGCTACATCAACAATATTCAATATAATCAATCACCACCTCTGGCAAACTCTGTGCAGGGGAGGAGCATGCCCTCAAGGATTTGAATCTGGGTTATTGTCACAACAACCATTCCAAGTTGTCATTAGATCACAGCCTGACGGACTATGTCAACCTATATTTTTCGACAATATGTAGAATCAGTATGCATTAGGCACAACAATGTAGTCCACCCATTCTTTTCGCCTCAGCTGATGTGATCTTTCTTTCTCAGCTTAGACACATGTAAACAGAGCAATAAGATACCATTTAAGTACAGTATGAAATGAACTAACAGAATCCAAAATAGAATTTAATGGATGAAATGAAAATGTTTTTAACTTGTACCTTAACAACCCAATGAAATCACTTTTTTCATCTTCTAATTTAAGATTGGTTTTAATTTTTTGAAGCATGGTGTCATTTAGAGCTCCAGGCCTCGTAGATGAGATGGTGGGAAGTAGATTGTCAATATAGAGTTTATTTCTCTTCTGATAGGAAAATAAGCTTTTTCTGACAGATGTCGGTGGTGGTGAAATTAATGGAGAATTTTGCGAACATACCTTGTAGTTAATGGAATTTAGGCATCACGAAGATCATGTAACTTATTTAGCGATAAATCCTGAAATGAGTTGTACTGACTTTTTCCTTGTTTCAAGTAATGTACCAGTAGTTGTCTCATTTATTTTTGTACCTTGTTTTTCGAGGGAAGTGGAGTGAAAACTCTCTGTTATGGCACTTGGTGGAATGGTAATGAAGAAGCAAACTTGTGGTGGATTGAAATGCCACCAATTTGTGGGCTAAAGTTTTTTCTGTCCTTAACGCAGAATATAACAGGATTATGATGTGCCTGAGTATAAACAAAGCGTATGCTGGAAAATTCAGAATGTCACAGAGGTTTGGCATCAGCGAAAGTATTTGATGTTTTAGAGGAAAGTAGAGGGCTGTAATTTTAATGTTCAAGGAGCCTTAATGGACGGCACCGTGTGCTCAAATAAGGCCCTACTGTTATTCTGCTGTATGAATATGTGAAAGAATCAGATCCAAGTCAGATATCTTTTGCTGCTAATCTGCAAGGTACTAGACTGTTCAATATGGCAAGTCAGGAATTCAGATCACTTCCAGGGGTTAGTGATAATCCTACAATGATTTTGGGATCACGTACAAATAAGGTAGCCATTGCTGCGAAGCAGAGAATCCAGTATCGTCCGGGTTGACTCATAAATGTTGGTTTGACGGAGCACAATCCCAAAACTGGGTTGAATCAGATCCAAACTGGCTGGAACAAGTCTGACCCTTCAGACCTGTGTCAGACCGATCTAGTTCTACCACTTGGCCTATAAAACTACGCTTATTTGCCCATTTTGCCTTGTTTTGCAGTGAAATTTCAGAGTATCCTAGAGTGATTTTTGCTCTGTTGTTTAACACAGTGAGGCCACTGACATCAGCTAGGGCATGCCAAAAACAGCTTACCTCTGTCGTTTTTTAGGGTATAGATTTCAACAGCAACGTAAGCTACGGCACGATTTTATGCTTATTTTCTCAACTGGTTTGACAGGAGCGTGGAGCTCAGATTTTCATCTTAGGGCACAAATTTATTGCCTGATTTTCACTTGTAGAATTTTCAGACCTGCTTTTTCCACCAGCTAGGCAGTTAGGGGATATATTTAAGAGCTGATTTTAAGGCCTGGAATTTTCACAGCTATGCACATATTTCAGACCTAAGTTTTTGGACATCCAAATGTACCAATTGTGCATTAATCTTTCATATCAAATTTTATTCCTATACAATATATATAGTTGCTGTAAATTATGTGTATTTTTTTATATATTCCTATTTGTGAGTCTTTGCTAAGTTGATTTCCGGGTCTTTGCCAAGTCATATAAAGACTTTGATCCTCTAGCCAAAACAGTTCGAGCGTTGACTCGGGGTTTGTCAGGTATGGTTGGGCGACAGGGAACCCTGCCCGAGGTTTAGCCCCAAATTTCTCAGTGAAGTATCTACTAGTAGCATCCCTTCACAAGCTAGTCTAGGTGGTAAATTTAAATAATCTCCCCCTTGGTGTATGACAGCTGAACTCAAACAAAGGAAAAAATATATGGCCTAGCATTGAGGCACGGGGAATCCTCTATGTCAAACACTTGGTTCAGTTTGGAAAGTAGAAAGACAAGATTAACTTTCAAGGTGGTCAAAGACAAACTGGTTAATTGCCATCTTCACCGGCTTCAGGTGGCCGCTGGACTTCTCAAGGACATTTTCGTTCCAAAGGAATGAAGTCTCAACATAGGCGCCATTCTTCCAATTGTAGGTTAAATCCTATGACCTGGTATCTCCTATTGAGGTCCACACTTTTACGACATAAAGGGCCTCCCAAAAAAGCTCCTTTTGTGCTCTAGTACAGTAAAAAGCTTTTTGCATAGTTAGTCGCTTCTTCAAATTGTAATCTACTTGCCACTTATCTTTACAAATTCCTTACGGACCCATACTTTTAACGATCTGCATGTTCGTAGTGATCTAAGGTACACCATGCCACCATCTAATGTTATCGGATCGATGACCAGACGAGGGTTGGTGTATCCATTGACGTGCTCTGCAATCAAGGTTTCTATATTTGCTGTTCTTTTTCCTTCAGCTGCAGTTGGTTTCAGCGATTTAGTGGTTTTCGTCATTGAATAATACGACTTCGTTTTCGTTATTGAATCAATACGACTCCGAGCTTGAAATTGTCTCTCAATAAAAGGATACAAACGACAGCTTTTGATGAACACGCCTCACTTATGTGAATCCTTAAGCGAAAAATTTAACACAGAACAGAGAAAAAAGGTGCACATATACAAAATCACTCAGAACAGAAATAGTATATTATGCATAACAATATAAAGAATTTCACATGAATATTAATTGTTTAGGTGATAGTCTATGGCCATTATCTGTGTCAAAACTTCATTAATTTAAGAAGAGACTTTGCGGTGTAAGTCCATAGGCTGATATGGTAAAATTCAATACCATGTCTTGTGAACCATCCCAAACTTGTAAGGGTCCTTTGTATACCGTTCACACGATGTTCGCATTCTCTTGTGATTGTAAGTGACATGTCCATGTTTTTCTATGTTATTTCCATGTGATGTTTGCAAGCTCTTATGATAATGACATATCAGCTGAATGAATTGAAGCTGTTATGATAATGACATATCAACCCGAAGGAATTTCATTCTGCAGCAGCACTCACTCTCCTTCATATCTCTAGAATGGTAATTTATATATTCACAACATTACAATACTTTTTTTTTTTAATGGTTGTGGTTTTTGCAAATCCCTCACTTAACACCTAACATGGCGTGATGTTCAATTATTGGGCCCTTGGACAACCACTTTGTGTTAAATGATGCTGCTAGTATTAAATTCAATATAACTACAACAAATGTCATACTATTTGATTGCCAACCATATTTTGACGTGGACCTTTGACTATATTTAGAATTGATTGCAATAATGGTAGTTATGCGAGTTCTTAGGGAAAAATTGTCGAAAAAATAATCTTCTTTATTTAGCTAAGTAGTGTTGTAGTTTGATGCATGACCTTTTTTTTGGGGTAAGTTCTGGTCACGATGTATAAGTTCTGAAGTTGACAAATTTTTTTCTTTATCAATATTAGGGCCCAGCGAATTATTCAAATTTGTTGAAAGGCATTTATTAATAAATGCCATTTTAATTTCTTATCAATTTCTTATCGTTAAATGTATATTTTCTAGCCATCATATCTTAGTTCCTGTCTTGGTGTTTTTTCTTATAAAAAAATGTCTAAATCTATTGTTTTTATATAGCATTTGACACAATTTTTAGTTATTGAAAAACTTTGGGGTGTGAGATATCTAATTTTTGGGATTATCTAATTTTGTAAATATTAATTTAGGAGAAGTAAATATGAAGAGTCTTTGGACCTTTTGAAAGAGAAACCAAATGCTATTTCACATTGTAGTTATATATGGTTTATTTAATTGAATCCACTTAATGCATGGAGTTATTCATCTTATGGTATCAAAGTAAGGTTTTCTTGATAACCCCATGATCTTAAAGAGAAGTTGTGGTTCAGGTCTCTATAATGGTGATCCTAATAGTTTGTCTCTATTGCAATGTAACCTCGGCGAGGGCCCTTTCTAAAACAATGTTTTTTTTTCAAAGAAATAGATATTGATTTATTTTAGAAGAAAAAAATGAATTATAGGTCACAACCCTCACATATTTCTTCATGTTCATGAAAGGCACTACTTTCAGAGGTTCAAAATATGGAGAATCTATTTTGATGACAACATTTACCTATTATTCTAAATAGATGTTGGCTATAAACTTGACAAAGAACTAAAATCATCCTATATTTGCATAACATTAGAAAATTTCAAAAAAATTGCATGATTATCTGTTAGAGTAGACTCTTGGTATGCTTGTCTCGCCATGCCGCTGAGTCCTCGTCGTATCTAGTTGTTCTGGTCTCTTGTATGTAGTTGGGTTTTTTTCTGCTCTAGTTCATCTTTGGTTCCATTTGTCTCCATGTTAAACAAAGCTCCACTGCGACCTTTTTCTTCAAGCTTTGCTACCTTGATATCCAAGGTTGTGAGCTCAATTCGGATTTCAACCTTAAGTTGTTCTAGCTTTCTTTGCAATAATTCATTTTTGCTGTTCATAATAAGTTCATGAGGTTTTTGCTCATGCTTCTCCGTAATATTATTTTGTTGGAGGGTAGTCAACAACTCTTCAACCGATTCTAGCAACCTTACCAACAACCTATTGGTTTTAACTTGCTTGACCTCATGTGATTGATCTCCCAAGTTTACCATTGAAGGACTATAATGCTCATATGGAGCTTTAAAGGGAAAAGCCCACCTTTGTTCACAACTGTGAGTGCTCAACAACACGATGCGAAATTGGAGCACAACATAAAGCCATATATAACCACATCTCCTTCTTAAACGCCTTCCTGGATCATTGAAATGCAGAATTACTAAATCCATGCTTGGATCTCGATAAACTTTGAGGGATACAAATATTAACGTCAATATGCAGAGAAGTGAATGCGTAATTAGGGTAGAGTCTTTTCACGTGTTAACATTTTCCAACATTGTTGCATTAAAGCCTTGTGCCACTTGTTCTCCCATTTCATTACCTCAGGTCACTAAATGTTAATGAGATTTAGATAGAGGTTAATTCCCTCCATGTTGTGTGGCCAAAAAATTAATGAGTTCCCCTGATTCTTACAAATCTGCGTAAGCTTTCGAGCTATTAACCATATGTTTGATGAGAGAGGTGAGCGGAGGGGATTGACCATGAAAATTGGTTCAATTATTTAGCTATGAGGGCCATTACATTTTTTATATAAGCCATAATGATTGATTTCGTTGATCATGGAATGGGTGAGTTGCAAAGCCTCTCGTGATCCAATTCCAATTTCCCTTGCTCTGAAGTAACTCCCTTACTGGCCAATGAATTTTCGATTGTATCTAGTTGTTTATACACATGAAAGAATTCAATTTACTCGAATTGCATAGTTTGCAAAATGATCCTCTGTAAGATGGGGGAAGAAGCCATGCTTTGCAATCCTTTAGCTTTCTACATCTGGCGTATTACAATCATCGAGTCTCCAAACATTGTTATTTTGGTTGTTTTCTTTGCCAGTGTGATTTCTAGTCCATGCCAAAGCACAAGATATGCCATCTTGGTTATTGGATTCCATTCCCAAACCCTAAACTTATTGAGTCTCTATTTTTCATACGGGCATAAGATAACCCCTCCAACTCTTGCCACCCTTGGATTTCCCTTTGAGGCATCGTCGAAAAATAACAAAATTTATTTCTTGTTTAGACGCCATTGTAGAAAGTCTAATGGGTCTTGTCTTATACATAAATTTCTTATTTGTGTTGGTTGGAGTTTGAAGCTTCTAACCAGATTTGGCGGCTTGCGCACTTTGATCCAATCCCTTTCTGCTTGAGTTAAATCTTCCAAATTTGATTTTTTAAATCCTCGAACTGTGATGGATTCAAATGGTAACCTTGCAACCTTTTGTGTCACTGAAAGAGGATTTGATTGTTCCTCCTTGAATATTGCTCCATTCCTTGTGAGCCAAATTGACCAACATAGGAATTTAGGGAGAGCTTCCCAACAACAAAATGGAAGCGAGGAAGCCTTCCTTGGCCACAAAAATTTGATTATCCAGTTATCAAACATGTCAAACCATGTCCCAGGAATTGATTCTATGTTGATCAATCTCTTATTTTTGTATCCTTTGCTTGGTTGTAATTGTTCTTCCATTGCCTCATAGTAAGGATTGCAGGTACATAGTAAAGGTTGGCAAGACTCTGGCAGTAGATGGAACCAATGGAAGAATGAAGCAAAGCATGTGACAAGAGGAATTTCCCATAATCAATGATGTGCATCGTACTAGATGAAATCCATTCCAAAGGCAACAAGCAAATCAACAAGTTTGAAGTAAAACTTGACTGTGCTGAAGATATATCTAAAAGACCTAGTTTGTAGCAAATGACCACATAGACAAGTCTAAAACAAGAGATAAGAATAGAAGGTTCTCCCAGAAAGAGGGAGAGAGGATCATGATAAAATATTTGCTCTAGTTGTCAGGTACACTTATGTTAGAACTATTATCATTGCTTTGAAAATTGCACCAAGTGGATGCAAAGATTGTTTTTCTCAATGGAGTAATTAAGGAGGAAGAAATGTACATAGAACTACCTCAGGGCTTTGACGTACATGAGAAGAAGTCTCATGATTGAAGAAGGCTTCGTATGATCACAAGCATACATGGTGGGCTTGGTATCTTTTGATTGATGGATCAAAGTTGATTACATATGATTTGTCTTTGATGGAAGCGAAGGAATCATGTGTCAAAGGGAGCAATTATGGCAGAAAATAATTTAATTTGTAACAGAGGGAGTAGTCAGAGAGCCTTGCTTTAGCTTCAAAGGGATTAGACCTCTAAGTTTGAGACAATGGACTATCATTGATGACATCACGCTAGATAACTAATATGCTAAAAGGCAACAATGCAGGAGCACCCAGTTAGGGTGACTGGAAAGAAACTGTGGTGATGGAACCAATGAAAGGAAGTTGATCAGTTTTATGAGCCAAGGCATGTTTCTTAACATGAGTTGGAGTACCAACATGGTAGATTTGGTCATGGTAAAGTCAATTATGATTTGAGATTTGTCTCAAATAGTGAAGTACAGTTGCAAATTTAGATTGGGTAGAGAGTGTTGAATACATCAAGAGTTCATTAAGATATTGCTTCAGTTTGGGCTCCGTTATAATTTCGTGGATGAGCATGAAGCAAACATCTATCACACTCATTATTGTAGAGGCAGCGTATATTTTCACTGGATTTGCAATATGAGAAGTAGTATGGATTTAGAGGCTACTTGCAGGACTGTCTTGATTCAGTGCAGGTAACAACCATGATGATAGGTTGAAGAAAAGTAAGATCCAGTACCAAGTCATGGTACATAAAAAAGCAATATGGTTCCACTACTATTATTATACAATATAGTAGATTCTTGGAAAAACCTTCTTCCCAAGATGAACTCTACATACACTTTAGGGACAAGCTTGGAATTGTTGAGAATGCCTCTCCCAGTGAGACAGAGTGTTGATGAGATAGTATCATGCACTGAAATTCTCCCTGTGTCAAGTATATTGACCTGAATTAGGGAGAATGGTCTCGCAGAGGACGCTCATTCTACTTGTGTCAAGTCCGATGACTTGAATTCATCCTGGAGCATCAAGCTCGTTTAGTATCAGGCCCTGGATTACTCATATAGAGTGTGGCATTTGGTGATTCACCATATGTCAAAGATATTGACCCAAATTATGGTGAACCAAGACTAGCCTGGATACATTGTAACATACTGACCCAAATTATGGTGGCTAGTTGATGCTAAATGATGTACCATGTATCTGGAGTACCGACCAAGATTATGGGGAGGATATACCATAGGTTTGAGGTGTCGACCAAATTATGGTAACTTGTTGATGTTGTTGGTTTACCACGTGTCACAAAGTTGTTGACCAGATTATGGTAACTTGTTGATGCTATCGATTTACCATGTGTCACAGTTGTTGACCAAATTATGGTAACTTGTTTTACGATGTGTCAAAATTCTTGACCCGATTATGGTAATTGGATTTGTTATAACCTTTTCTTAGAGAAGTTTGTCAACACGAGAGCATCTAGATAGTCATTATGAATACCTCCCTGGCTAAGAGGGAGTGTTGAATTTTGTAGCTATGGTGGGTATTCATAATAAATATTTTATCTCTTGGTGTATTTAAAATAATAAATAAATGACATGTTCTTTATGTTGGTTCTTAAAAAGAGAAAATTTGAATTTTAGTGATTGAATTTTTGGCTCCAAGAAGCCAAGTTGGCCCTCCCCCTAGTCAAGTTGGCTCAATCGTAAAGGCACCCATTTGGATGACTAGTTTACTATATATATGAGGTTTTCAACCTCCTTCAAAAATGACAATTTAGATCTCCCCTATTCAATAACATTTCAAACCTTCTAAGGGTAAATAATAAGTAAAATCTGAGGCTAAGAAAGAGACAGATCTAAGGCTGAAAGGAAGCTTATATGAGGCACATTTTTTGTCGAAGAAGAAGGATGTATCTCTAGTAAAGAAGGACAAGTTGCAGGATCGAACCTCTGAAGTATAGTCAAGTTGCAGGATCGAAATTTTGGGTGCAGATGGACGAGTTGTAGGACCGAACTTTTGGAGTTAACCTAGTTGCATGACTAAGACTCTAGATGCAGAAGGAGGCCAAAATCCAACCCTAGCAGGCAGACCACTCTTGGGGCATATGGTTGACTTAACTAGGAAGGAGTTGGACTAGGTTTGACCATATGGTTGACTAGATGATCTAGGTGTGTCTCTTCTTGAACTGAAGAATTTATCTAAGGAAAAGGTTTTTGGGTTTTCCCCCCATGTGGGTTTTGAACCTAGGGTAAATGCTTTTGTGTCTTGTTTTGGTTGTCTCTTTATGATTCTACTATCTATTGTTGAAGATCTACTATGTAATTACTTAATGATTAATGAAAATATGAATGAAGTTAAAGTGAATATCATTATAAGTAATTACAAGTAGAAGACCTACGAAAAATCAAGATTTGACACATGGCACACTATACAAGTTTGCTCATAGGAAGAGGTATTAAATCAACAAGTTTTGGGAAAGTTACCACAACTTAGCAATCAAATTTTGGTCAAACCTGTGGAATTGCAGAGAAGACATGTCCTAGTATCACATACCAAAGTTTCAAATTCACAACGGCTCAATTCTTAGGGATATATCAAGAAAAAGGTCAGTGATTCATATATCCTCCAAATTAAGGTTTTAAAGGTACACAATTTAAAAGTAACAAAACTTTGGATTAGAAATCTATTTTTTTGGGTGGCTAGAAATCACAATAAAGAGGAGTACTATTATTATTTTCTCACATGGCGCCAAAGTAAGACCCAAAAGCTACTGCACCAATTAAACCTCTTGAAGGGTCATCCAGGACTTATTAAGAAAGTGAAGACTTAGAATTTAGGTTCTCCCAATTAGAGAAGAGAATTAAATGGATGGTTGTATGTTGAAAAAGGTGGATTTATCAAGTTCTCAAGAAAACATTAAAAGAGAATTGATGGATGAAATGGAAAAGAAGATAAAAGAGAATAAGGAAGTGTTAAACTCCCTCACATAAATATACAACATATTTAGATAAGCATTATATACATTTCTCATTTGTATGATACACAATAATACAATTTGTGACTCTTGGTTTTGTATTCCAAGGGGTCTCTTGGAATTCTATTACAGTTGGGATTAAATTAAAGCTTTTCCCCTTCCTCTCAAGTGAATAGGCTAATTCACACAATCCCAAAGGATTATGTTTCCAACATTCCCCCCCTTAATCCGAATAGGTGTATATGAGTCCAAGAAGTGAGCTAAAATACAAAGGTGTCTAGCAGCCAATGGTTGGATGTGCTTTTTGAAATGGTGGTTTTAAGGAAGATCTACAACCAAATGAGGAAGCAAAAGATAAATTCTTCTAATGGTGGTGGTTTAAGGTAGACCACCAACCAAATCATGCTCATGAAACATAAGTCTATCTCTGGCTACAATTGTGACTTTGGCTCTAGGGTCTGGCAACTAGCTATGGTTTTGGTTGTAGCTCAGGTTTGCTTGATATAACTTTGAAACTCATAGTTGACTATTGATTCCCCCCATGCCAAATACGAGGTGAGAAGATGAATGACTCTCCACTGCAAGGCAATTCAATACTTGAGTTTGAACTCTATGGTGTGATCAATATATCTTCTTGGTTGTTCAAGACCATTTCCAAGAAGCGATCCATCCAAAGTGAATATTTCTCTTGCATGAGCCTTGTGTCTAGAACATATGTCTAAATAATGAGTACGTTTTCCACAATGCTTACAAGGGTGAAGATCAAAACATTGATCTTTCACATGTTCAACCCGATCACAATGTTGGCATCTATGAATTTGAAGTGGATGTGGAAGTGGAGCAGGTGAAGATGAGTTATCCTAAAGAAACCCAACACTCTTAAACTACATTGGTTCAGAGTAGTTTAAAATGTGAAAGGTCAATTCCTTTTGTGCTTGTTGTCGATGGCTTCTTCTAAAGGTTTGATGATGGGATTGGAAAGTGCAGGATGATCAATATCAAATAATGAACTTTTCTAAATAAGAACTAGTTCAGAATATTGATTCCTTTATTGTAGTTCGTCTTGTTGGAGTTGACATTTAAGTTGGAGAAACTCGACCTTCTCTTTTGCATCTTGTAGGCATATTTAAATATCAGTGAGAGTGACTTTGTTTTGATTTTGACTATACTGTCAACAATAGAAACTATTAGAGTGTTCATTAACTCTAATAACTCATTAATTCTAGTAATTTTCTCAATAATTCGAGCTTAGAAAATTAAAGGTGTCAACTTCAACTGAAAATGCACCATTCTCCAATGCTTGCTTTGTATAGATGGTTGCATTATATTTAGTACATCCATTGGGGCAAGGGAGACTGCAACCCCTCTGGGTCATTCACCGAGCTTGTACCTAACATTATATCCAAAAGAGGGCTATGAATGGAACCATCTATTTCTGAAGCAAAAATGGTTCCTTGGGAATGTAAATTGAATTTTTGCATCGGCTGCTTCCTCAAGAATTCATTATGTAGCCAATAAACTACTACATTTTGAAGATCGATATAAGGATCACATGCTTCCTCAAGAATTCATAAGTGAGCCAAAATATCATTATTTGTCAAACTACAAAGCAATGGGAGAAAGAGAGGAGCATAATTTCCTTCTAGTTATACATTTCCTGTCAAATCACTTCACTTGCAACAATACATTTTCTTAAATTTTATTTCCTCCCTTTGAAGAAGTTACTACAAACACATTTAGTTAGAAAATATCATGTAGTTTGGGTAGCAACACATTCACCACAAAACAATAGATGATATCAATGGTGTGATGTAGTTCATGAATTGTTTATGCATCAATAGCTTCACAGAATGGAGGTCAAATGAGATGAGGTAAATGTTTGAAATTGGTCATCGTATTGAGAAGAAAATATTTCAAATCCAAAAAAAAAAACAAGATTGAGCGGGGGAGCCATTAAACTGATCCGAGAGTCATACAGATTGGTGTATGCGGTAAATTGCAAAGTTGGGTGCTACTAAACTATAAAGATTAAGGTTGTCTATTCATACTTCGTGTAATGATATATCATTATTGGTATGGTTTGTAAAGACAATATTTCATTCAAGTGAAAGTAAAGGGGATCATCCCCAATTCCAAGATACTCTATGTGCAGGAGCCACTTTATTCGTGGAAAGATAAACCACAAGCACCAAATTTCCCGAAGACATAACGACCATGGTTCAAAACACTTTGAACAAAATCAACGTGATGGCAATTCTTCTGGACTCATTCAAGACCCTCAGAGTTACAAACATTGTGCAACAAACATAGGGTCAACTCATGTTCTAGGAAAATGGGCATGCATAAGTAAGAATTGAAACAAATGAGACACCTCTAATTGCATAACTATCAAACTGGAGGAATTCATAGACCTGGGTAAAAAATAAACATAAAGACCAATGAACATGGGAGGAGGGGGGTGTGATGGGTTTGAGTGACATCAGAGTAACATGTTAGAGCTATGGTCCTTTGACAGATCATACTAATGCACAGACAGATGAGTAGGCATCCATGAGCGTTAGAAAAGGTAGGAAGTCGCGGGTAAAACTAACACCCAGTATCATGAAATTAATAAAAAAATGCTCAGCCGTGAGACCAGTAGGCTTCCATGAGCGCCAATGTTGATAGGCCAAAATGTAGGAGTTACTAAGTGGGGTTGATGAGAAAAAAAACTAAGTGGATGTTAGATATTGTAGATATAGAAAGGGATGACAAAGATGGTCAATTAAGGAGTTAAATTGACATGCCTAAAATATGCTTTGATACCATGTTAAACTCACTCACGAAAATAGACAACATATTAAGATAAGTGTGAGATACATTTCTCATTTATATGATACACACTAATACAATTTGTGTGACCCTTGGTTTTGTATTCCAATAGGTCTCTTGGACTTCTATGACTGTTGGCGTTCACTTAAGGATTGTTTCCTTCCTTTCAAGAGAATAGGCCAAATTCACATAACCCCAAAGGATTATGTTTCCAGTTGGAAGAAATGATGAATGAAATGGAAAAGAATATGAATGAAAATAAGGAAGAAGTACAATAATCCATAAAAGAATTATATTGACCATTCTATTAAAGGATCTCCCTAAAATGGATATGTAGATCCAAAGAAATCATGAACATAAGAAGAAAAATGGTATTGAGACCCAATCACATATAGAGAATGTTTGATCACAATTGGAAAGAACAAATATTAAATCATAGAACCATAATCATGATTTTTCAATCCAATATCCACATCATGAGGGCTTCAAGTCAACACCAAGAAACTGCTACATTTTGAAGATCGATATAAGGATGTTTGATGGTAATGGTTCTCTAACATGGATATCCTAGATGGAGTAACAGTTTCATCTATACCGAGTGGCAGCCTTGCAAAAGGCAAATAATGCATCTATGTCTTTTAAACAAGACCAACATGTATGACAACAATAGCTTTGTGAAAGGAAAAATAATTTTGTTATATCTTAGTCCAATTTTACAAAATAATTAATAACACATTATAAGGATATTAAGAGCAATACAATCTTTAATCAATTGGTAAATCTTTAACAAAAAGGTCTAGCTATAGAGCACATTAAACAATTCAAAAAATTGAGCCTCATGGTAAAGAATATTTTGGAGGATATTTCGAAAGACCTATTTGGAAAATATCCAACATGAGTTACATCTTTTTGAACCTAAATCTCTAGAGCATGCTTTTAGTCTGGCAAGGAAAGTCGAAAGTAAATTTATGACCACTAGAAAATTGGTCACTAGTAATTATAGAGAAAATCATACTTCCTCTCCTAAACTGGAAAGATTGACTCCTAGGAAAATGGATGAAAGAAGAGTAAAGGGATTATGTTTCAACTATGACAAAAAATACAACTAGAGGCATAAATGCGGTGAGAAAATAATAATCTACGTACACAGTGAACATGAAGAAGATCAAGAAATTGAATTGTCACAAGATCTAGGGCTAGAATAGACTTCTTCAACAATATCTTGTCATGCACTGGTCGATATCAATACTCCTCAAACCCTTGAGATAGACTGATATATCATAGAGAAAAAGGTTACAATTTTGGTTGATTAAGGTAGTACCCATAACTTCGTAAATTACAAATTGACAAAACTTCTTAATTGCTCTATATATTGAACATCAAAATTTCAAGTAATGCTTGTAGATGGAGGTATGATAAATTTTTCAGGGAAGTGCCATAATATTAAGTTGAATATGGGGAATATATGTTGGATAGTCCCATGATTGCAATCCAAATGGGTGGCGCTAATGTTGTATTAGGGGTCTAGCGGCTACAATAATGGGGAACAATGACCATTAATTTCAAGATCTTTTCATCAGATTTTTCTCTAAAGGAAAGGAAATTGAGCTTAGAGGTATTCAAGGGAAGCCCAATGAAGTGATAAGCTCTAATAGCGTCACAAAATTGCTAAAAAAGGGACACCAATGTGTAATTGCACAATTGTGTTCATTAGATGTTCAAACATTTACATCCTTTGCTCCAATGGATCTCCAAAAATTATCAACAGTCATTTTAGAGAGATGCCTAAGGATCTTACACTTTCTCAATAACATGACTATGATATTCATTTGTGGCTAGGAAGTGTTGCCACCTAACATTAGGTCTTAAAGGTATTGATATGCACAAAAGAGTGAGGTTGAGAGCATGGTTCAAGAAATGTTAGAGGTTGGCATCATTCAACATAGCTAGAGTGTTTTCTCTTCATCAGTGGCAATGGTTATGAAAAATGATGGTTCATGGCGTATTTGTCCATATTACATACAATTCAACAAAATGACAATAAAAAATAAGTTCCTATTCCTGTCGGTGATGAATTATTAGATGAATTGCATGGAGAATTTTTCTTTACTAAGTTAAATCTCCATTTTGGGTATCATCAAATCAAAATGAGACAAGAAGATGTTCCCAAAAAAACCTTTAGAACATATGAAGGTTATTATGATTTTTTGTTATGCCATTAGGACTTACAAATGCACCTTCAACATTTAAAAGTTTTATGAATTCTATTTCAAACCCTTCCATAGAAAATTTGTGTTAGCAGTTTTTGATGACATACTAATCTACAACAAATCTTTGGAAGAGCATGTACAACATGTTGACATGGTCTTTACACTATTAGAAGAGAAACAACTATATACAAAACCTTCTAAGTGTGTCCTTGGGGTTCAAGAAGTGGAATATTTTGGTCATATTGTATCAAATGAGGGTGCCAAAGTGGATCTTAATAGAATCAAAGCTATAAGGAAATGTCCAATCCCCAAGAACTTAAAGAAATTCAAAGGATTCTTAGGATTGAAAGGATATTACTACAAATTTGTCAAGGATTATGGTCAAATAATGACACCTCTAATAAAATTATTGAAGAAGGAAACATTTTCTTGGAATAAAGAAGCAACCACATATTTTGAAAACTTAAAGAGGCTATGTGTACAAATTTTTTCTTGACAACACATGCATCCAAAAGAACCCTTCATTGTGGAGTGCAATGCCTCAGGCCATGTATTGCAACAATTTTCATGTAAGTAGGAAGGCCCCTTGCCTTTGATACAAATAAATTACTTAAACCCATCTATGACAATCAATGGTGACCATACTACATGTAATTAATAAATGACATCCCTACCTAATAAGAACAAGTCATGATAGTTAGAAATACTTCTTGAACAAAGACTATTTTCATAAGAATGGTTTACAAAGATGTGGGGTTATGATTTTGGAATTATCTACATGATCCGAACTTATGCAGGAATGCAACAGAGTACAAATATAAACATAAACACAAAGATGCAGCAGAAACAAAACTTCATTTCATTAATATCAAAGAACTAAAAGATGCTTACAAGCAGAATGGAAATAAAGTAGCTCAAGCAATGGTAGTTTATCTCTGAGAAGAGATGTGGAGGTTACATGCCTTTGAACTATGTTACAATGAGGCTCAAGGTTGTTTTTCTTATTGAACAACAAAGGGATACCCCAAGCAATCAAAGCCCTAACCCCAGGAGATGGAACACCAAGAGTTTGTGGGCCCTATTCGGGTTAGTTGGGCAACCAACTTCCCCGGGTAGTAACTTGGTCATATGATCTCCGTTTGGCACATACAATACCTCATTGGAAAGATCTCAGCAAGTACTACATGATTTCTGGCAAGCCTCGTTGGTCAAAGTTGATATTGATGTATATATGGCATTGTTGAAGATGGAAACCCTAGCCTTGACCTATGGAGAAACCCTTGTCGCAGTTAATTCAAACTCTAGGAGCTCTTACTTTGACCAACCCTAGGTATATGTTAGATAACCCCTTTTCCTATTGAAACCCTTGTCCTTGTTCCTTAATAAATAAAACCTAAACCTATCATTGCTTATTAAAGATGAAAAACCCTAGGCATTAGCCCTAAAGATATATACCTAAGCATAATGCTTATATTGACCTAAAAGGATAAATAAATGCATGCTAATGTCATGTCCTACCCTCTTCCCTAATGTCACATCCATAACCTATTTCATAAATCCCTAAAACCTTGATTGTCCAAAATATTAAACCTTAAAAAATTATGTTAGGTATTAACACATTATTATGTTGCTAACACTAGCTTGAAGATGCCCTTAAGTACTTCCAACATGAAGTCCTAAGTCATTTTTATTATGGAATTATTAATTATTAAATTTTTTTGAAGTAAAAATATATATATTTTCCAGCCTACATAAGTCGTCCCACACAACTTTTCAATAGTTGTGTCTCTTCAATTTGAAAACCATTATAAATATAAGGTCGAGTTGCCATTTCTGGGCAAGAATTTTAATGAGAGGATCTGATTTCCGTAGAGTAGAGACAGAGATAAAAGAAGCCAAGTTATTTAAGGAAGGATCCTACATAAGTTTAAAAGCAAGGAGACAATTTTTTTTTTTGAAAATTCTTGAGCAGTTGAGCCGCAGGACTGAGGTAGTTAGTAAGGAAGCTTAAGGTGTATTTAGTCTCTGTTTTGGGTAGCAAAGGTAGTTGTAGCTACAACTAGTATTAGGAGGCCGTTGAATAGACTCAGACTTGTGGTGTTAGATATTATCGGACTTGTGGAAAGAAAAAAAACTCATAAAATATTTTTGGTATGAGGGTGAAAGAACTGTGAGCAGATATTTTGCAATTACGAACCTATGACACTCCTTCACATTAGGACATGTGGATAGTTGATGGAAAACCTTATCTCTTGAAGATAATTTTTAAAGTATGTTTAGATTTGGTTCTTAGTTTAAGTTTGAAGATATTCTTGGGAGCATTCTTGAGGTGATCCTTGAAGTCTTGGTGGAACCATTGAAGAAAATTGTCGAGTAGCACCTTGTCCAAATTTTGAAGACAACTTTGGGGCAGAACTGTAGCAGTCATTGAAGACTTTATGTAATAGCTTATGAAGCACTATTGAATACTTGTGTAGCAGCTTCCGAGCATCATTTAAATACCTTTGTATATTGAAGGAATGACCTTTTTCTATAAGCTAATATAGACCAAGCATATTTGTCTATTAAAGGCAACCTTGAAAAGCATTATTGGAGTCAATCGTGGAAAGCATCTTGAAGTACTATTGAAGGGTGTCTTGGAAGGATTTTGGAGAAGTGTCTAACTTGAAGTACTCTTTAAAGGCATTTTAAGTATTCTTTGTGCATAAATGAAGTGTTGTGGAGAATTGAGCTAATCTTTTGGACATACATCTCTAGCAAGACTATTAAAGTGAGTTGAAAGATCTTGTGAGAGTGGTGTAAAAAGGTATTGAAGGTTCTCTTGAAGTAGTTTATTGAAGACTTGCGGAAGTTGACCTCAAAGTCATTCTTGAAGACTTTGTTGACCTTATGATGCATGATTGAAGCCTTCATGAAGTAATGTTGGAAAAGGTTGCTTGGGTATAATGAAGAGTCTTGGAGACACCTATTATGGTTAGTAAAGTTGTCATTGATGAATGAAATGTCATTGGAGATTAATTAAGGGCATTTTCGAAGGTGATCTTGAAGGAATTATCAAGACTTGTTGTAGAAGAGATTGGAAGTCTTGAAGCACTACTTGTATCTATCTTTAAGAATTGAAGGAGAGGGTTGTAGCACTAGAGGATTCGAGTCCTCAAGAATATTAGGTTGGAACATGTGCTAATGGAGAGGGTTGGATCCTTAGAGGTTGGAACCTCATAAAGACAAGGTTGGAGCATTATGGGAGATAGGGTTGGAGCCCTAAAGGTTGGACCTTCGAAAATACCAAGTTGGAGCTTGGTACCATACAGGGTGGATCCTTGTAGATTGAAGATTAGAGTATTCATCTAGGGTTGGAGCCCTAAAGCATTGTTATACTAAATTCATTGTAAAGAGGATTGGATTCCTCGTCAATCTTATTAATAAAAGTATTTATTTTTAATGTTCATTTTGTGTTATGTTTTATAAGTGATCTTAAATAGCATAAAAAATAGCAATTGTAAAAGAAATACTGATTGACGCCCCCTCTTAGTATTTCCAACAATTGGTATCAAAGGCATTACCTTCTCCCACATCCTAACAGTTGGAATGTAGATCCTTAGAACACAAATGGAAAAACAAAGGAATAAAACCTCCAATCCTTCTAAAGATGTCTCTTCTTCAACTGTGAAAACAGAAGCAAAAAAAGTTGGGAAAGCTCCATTGTTCGATGGGACAAACTATGAGTCATGGAGACAAAGAATGAAATTATTTTTTATGGCTCAAGGCTCCGAAATCTAGGAATCGATGGTTAGCAGAAGGACAATGGAAGAGGATTCCAAGGAATATAATGTGAGATCAATTAAGGAAACCTTGAGTAGTTTACTGGATCCTATTAAAGTCAAGATGAAGAAATACTCTTTAGCAAAAAGGCTTTGGGGAAATCTTCAAGATCTTCATTCAAAATGAATTTTGCTTATGACCTCAAATATAGAAGATGGTGGCCAAGAAAATGAATTTAATCAAAAGTCATAGGAGGTAGATAAAGACACTAATGAAGACCCAAAATATGAAGAAAATGAAGAAGATCTCAAGGAAAAACTTGAAGTTGCTATAGAAGAAATAAGCAGATTGAATAAGGAAAATGAGGTACTCAAGAAGAAGGTACATGAAGCTGATCATGACCATGAAAAAACAAGGAAGGAATATATTATTTCAAATCATGAAATGCAAGAAAGAGATAAGGATCTAACCAAGCTTAAGGAGTAATTGCATTAAAAAAAAAGAAAATGCATCATGAAGAAGTCATATCCATGACAAATCAGTTGGATAAGGTAAAGAAAAGTGAAGACATTTTGTCAAACCATATTGAACAAAGACATTGAGACTTGAACAAATTTGAATAAAAAATTGGTCAATACAAGGAAGAGGTCTCCTCCCTTAAATATCAGTTAGAAGCAAAGAAACAAGTACCAGCAGCTGAAAAGGTGATGGAAGGTTTGGAAATTTTGGAAAAACAAGTAGGTGAAGCAAATGAGGACATAAATGCCATAGCATGCCAACTAGAAGAAAAAGATGAAGAAATATCAAGATTGAAATCAGATGTCTCCTCTCTCAAGGCCCAAAATGTAAAGGCACAAGGATGAAGGAAGAAATTGAGAACCATCTAGCAAAGAAGGATGAAGAATGCAAGATGATGAAAGAAGAAATTAATCTCCTAAGGAAAGAAGTTGACCAGTTGAACAAAAGTCTAAAGAGATCCCAAACCCTAGATGACATCCTAAGACATCAAAGGCCCCCCCTTAATAAATTAGGTCTTGGTTATGCAGGCGAATTCTCAAGAAAAATGATGCAAACTCTAATGCATCAAGCAACAAGGATGTGGAGAAGCTTGAAAGAGATGTTGATGCCCCCAGTTCTAGCAAGATCAAGAATATTAATCAAGATAATCTTAAAGCAAACCCTACTCCAAGAAGTTATGCATAAGGTGTCAAGGATGCAGGAGGCAAAGGATATCATCAAAGGAACCCAAGGTAGAAAGACTTTAGAAGTTCATCAAGACAAGCTCCATCCTGTAGGTACCAAAGTATATTTTTTTGTTACTATTATTCTTGTAAAAATTTTGGGCATATGGAAAAGGATTGTAGGGCATACAACAAGGACAAATATAATGGTCCCAATCAGTCTCCCAGAAGCAAATTTTCAGGAAGAAATTATGCCTCCTCATTTATGTACAAAATTGAATGCTACAAATGTCATAATATTGGTCATATATCTCGTAATTACAACTTGAATTTGGCTCCTAAACAAGCTAAAAACATGACACCCAAGCATGAAAATAAGTTCAAACAAGTTTGGAGAAGGAAGCAACTGAATCACAAGGAGACAATGTGGGAAGTGCCTTGAACACTCAAGGCATCAGCTCATCCCGTTGATTTGATGAATACATCATTAACATATATGATATTTCAAGTTTTAATGATGAGATTATGCCTACTAAGAAGAAGATCATGCATATTGTTAGGGATAGCTTGTGACATTTGATGCAACCCTTGATAAGTCACATGTTGACAATCATTCCATGAGACACATATATCTCTCTCTCTTGATGACTACGATGAATCACCTCTTATAAATTTCGTAGAAAATCTAGTTTGACAAGTTGGTCTCTCATGCAAAATGACATCATCTATTTCATTCCTTTTCATATGACATGCAAAGCTTAGGGGGAGCAAGTCCATTGAATAACATGACCTCTTGTCCCCAATACACATCCAATGGACCATTGTTGAAAATTCCTTCCACTTAACCACAAAGTAGTAATCATTCTTGGGTTCCATAAGTAAAAAGGAGAGCAAGAGGAGTTTTTGCAAGTAGGGGGAGTTGGTTAATGCAAAATATGGGCATCTCTATTGTGCCACATTGTCAAAATAAGGAAAGCATGATTACAGGGGGAGTTGCATCAAAATTACAAAAAGAAACGACAAGGCAAGATGAAGCATGATAGGGGGAGAACTTGCTGGGAAGGTATTGATAGAAAAGCACCCCATTTTCCATTGATGTCAAAGGGGGGGAGAATGTTTAAGGGGAAAGAATATTGCCATCAATGACAAAGGGGGGGAGAATGTTTAAAGGGAAAGAATATTGCCATCAATGACAAAGGGGGATATTATGGTCAAAGTTGTCAATGATGTAAATATGGAATTGTTGAAGATGGAAACCGTAGCCCTGACCTATGGAGAAACCCTTGTCCTATTTAAAGCAAACTCTAGGAGCCCTTACCTTGACCAACCCTAGGTCCATGTTAGGTAACTTGTTGTCCTATTGAAACCCTTTTCCTTTTTCCTTACCTAATAAAGAAACCCTAACGTATTAAGGATGAAAAACCCTATGCATTAGCCCTAAAGATATAAGCATGGTGAAACCCTATACCCTATATCTATACCTTAGCATAATTCTCATATTAACCTAAAAGCATAAATAAATGCATGTTAATTTCATGTCCTACCCTCTTCCCTAATATCACATCCATATCCTATTTCATAAATCCCTAAAACCTTGACTGTCTAAAATATTAAACCTTAAAAATTATGTTAGGAATTAACACAATATTATGTTGCTAACAACAGCTTGAAGATGCCCTTAAGTACTTCCACATGAAATCCTAACTCATGTTTATTATGGACTTATTAATTATTAAAGTTTTGAAGTCAAAAAATATATATTTTCCGGCCTACATAAGTCGTCCCTCTCAAATTTTTAATAGTTGTGTCTCTTCAATTTGAAAACCACTATAAATATAAGGCCGAGTTGCGATTTATGGGCAATAATTTCGATCAAAGGATTTGATTTCCGTAGAGCAGAGGTAGAGATAAAAGAAGCTCTAAGTTCTTTAAGGAAAGATCCTACATAAGTTTAAAAGCAAGGAACTAGATTATTTTTGAAAATTCTTTGAGTAGCTGAGCCACAAGACTGGGGTAGCCAGTAAGGAAGCTTAAGGTGTATTTAGTCTCTGTTCTGGGTAGCAAAGGTAGTTGTAGCTACAACTAGTATTAGAAGATTGTTGAATAGACTCACACTTGTGATGTTAAATGTTCTCGGCCCTGTGGAGATGAAAAATACTCATAAAATATTTTTGGTCTGAGGGTGAAAGAACTGTGAGCAGATCTTTTGCAATTACGAACTTGTGACACTCCTTCACATTTGGACCTGTGGATAGTTGATGGCAGACCTTATCTCTTGAACAAAATTTTTAAGGTATGTTTATATTTGGTTCTTAGTTTAAGTTTTAAGATATTATTGGGACAATTGCAAAGTAGTACCTTGTCCAAATCTTGAAGACAACTTTTGGGCAGAACTATAGCAATCATTGAAGACTTTATGTAATAGCTTATGAAGCACTACTAAAGTTTTTGTAGCAGCTTATGAGCATCATTTAAAGACCTCTGTCTATTGAAGGAAAGATCTTTGTCTATAATCTAATATAGACCAAGCATATTTGTCTATTAAAGGCAGCCTTGAAAAGCATTATTGGAGTCAATCGTGGAAAGCATCTTGAAATACTATTTAAGGGTGTCTTGGAAGCATTTTAGAGCAGTGTCTAACTTGAAGTACTATTTAAAGGCATTTGAAGTATTATTTGTGCAGAAATGAAGTGTTTTGGAGACTTGAGCTAATCTTTCGGACATAAGTCTCTAGCAAGACTATTAAAGCATGTTGAAAGATCTCATGAGAGTGGTGTGTAGAGCTATTGAAGGTTCACTTGAAGTAGTTTATTGAAGACTTGCAGGATTTGACCTTGGAGACATTCTTGAAGACTTTGTTAACCTTATGATGCATGATTGAATCCTTCATGAAGTAACATTGGAAAAGGTTGCTTGGGTATAATGAAGAGTCTTGGAGACACCTACTATGGTTAATAAAGTTGTCATTGATGAACGAATTGGAGATTAATTGAGGGCATTGTTGAAGGCGATATCGAAGGAATTATCAGACTTGTTGTAGAAGAGATTGGAAGTATTGAAGCACTACTTTTACCTATCTTGAAGCATTGCAGGAGAGGGTTGTAGCCCTAGAGGATTGGACTCCTCAAGAAGATCATATTGGAGCCTGTGTTAGTGGAGAGGGTTGTAGCCCTAGAGGTTGGAGCCTTGTGGGAGATAGGCTTTGAGCCCTAAATTTTGGATCTTCGTAAAGACCAAGTTGGAGCTTGGTACCATACATGTTGGAGCTTCATAAAGACCAAGTTGGAGCTTGGTACAGTACAGGCTGGAGCCTGGTCTATTGAATATTGGAGTCTTCATGTAGGGTTAGAGCCCTAAAGCATTATCATACTAAATTCATTGTAAAGAGGATAAGAGTCCTCGTTAATCTTATTAATAAAATTATTTATTTTTAGTGTTCATTTTGTGTGATGGTTTATAAGTGATCTTAACTGGCATACAAAATAATAATTGTAAAAGAAATATTGATTCACCCCTCCTTATTATTTCCAACACTTGGTATCAGTGCCTATACCTTCTCTCACAGCCTAACAGCTGGAAGGTGGATCCTTAGAAAACAAATGACAAATACAAGGAAGAAATCCTTCAATCCTTCTAAATATGTCTCTTCTTCAACTGTGAAAACACAATCAAATCAAGTTGGGAAAGCTCCATTGTTCGATGGGATAAAATATGATTCATGGAGATAAAGATGAAATTATTTTTTTATGGATAAAGGCCCTGAAAAATGGGAATCAGTGGTTACGGAAGCACAATGGAAGAGAAGTCCAAATCCTATTAAAGTCAAGATGAATAAATACTCTTTAGTAAATGCTTTGGGAAAATCTTCAAGATCTTCATTCAAAAGGACTTTTCCTCATGACCTCAAATATAGAATATGGTGGCCAAGAATATGAAGTTAATCAAGAGTCAAAGGAGGTATATAAAGACACCAATGAAGACCTAGAATATGAAGAAAATGAAGAAGACCTCAAAGAAGACCTCAAGGAAAAACTTGAAGGCTCCCTAGAAGAAATAAGCAGATTGAATAAGGGAAATGAGGTATTGAAGAAGCAAGTACATGAAGGTGATCATGACCTTGACAAAACAAGGAAGGAATATATTCTTTCAAAGAATGAAGTACAAGAAAGAGATAAGGAGCTCACCAAGATTACAAATGAATTGCATCAAAACAAGAAAATGTATCATGAAGAAGTCATATCCATGACAAAGCAGTTGGATAAAGTAAAGAAAAGTGAAGAAATTTTGTCAAACCATCTTGAAAAAAGACATGAGGACTTGAAAAAATTTGAAGCAAAAATTGGTCACTACAAGGAAAAGGTCTCCTCCCTTAAATCTCAGCTAGAAGAAGAAAAGAAACAAGTACAAGGAGCTGAAAAGGTGATGGAAGGTTTGGACCTCCTAGAAAAACAAGTAGTTGAAGTAAAAGAGAATAGAAATACCATAGCATGCCAACTAGAAGAAAAAAATGAAGAAATCTTAAGATTGAAATCAGATGTCTCCTCTCTCAAGGCCCAAACATGTAAAGCAACAAGGATGTAGGAAGAAATGGAGAACCATCTAGCAAAGAAGGATGAAGAATGAAAGATGATGAAAGAAGAAATTGATATCCTAAGGAAAGAAGTTGATCGATTGAACAAAATTCTAAATAGCTCTCAAACCCTAGATGACATCCTAAGTCATCAAATATCCCACCTTGATAAATCAGGTCTTGGTTATGCAAGTGAATCCTGAAGAAAACATGATGCAAAATCTAATGCATCAAGCAACAAGGATGTGGAGAAGCTTGAAAGATATGTTGATGCCCCTAGTTCCATCAAAAGTAAGAATATTAATCAAGATAATCTTAAAGGAAACCCTACTCCAAGAAGGTATGCAGAAGGTGTCAAGGATGCAAGATGCAAAGGATATCATCAAAGGATCTCAAGGCAGAAAGACATTAGAAGTTCATTAAGGAAAGCTCCATCCTCCAAGTACCAAAGTATATTTTTTGGTTACTTTTATTCTTGTACAAATTTTGGTCATATGGCAAAGGATTGTAGGCCATACAACAAGGACAAATATAATGGTCCCCATCAGTATCCGAGAAGCAACTTTGCAGGAATAAATTATGCCTCCTCATTTATCTACAAAATTGAATGCTACAAATGTCATAATACTGGTCATATGGCTCGTAAGTGTAATGGGCTCCTAAACAAGCTAAAACCATGACACACAAGCATGAAAATAAATTCAAACAAGTTTGGATAAGGAAGCAAAACGATTCATAAGGAGACCGTGTGGGAAGTGTCTTGGACACTCAAAGCATCAACTCTTGTTGTTGATATGATGAATGCATCATTAACATATATGATATTTCAAGTTTTGATGATGATATTTTTCCTACTAAGAAGAAGATCATGCCTATTGTTAGGGGAGCTTGTGACATTTTATGCAACTCTTGATGAGTCACATATGGACAATCAATCCATGAGACACATAGAAATCTCTCTCTTGATGACTACAATGAATCACCTCTTAGAAATTTTGTAGAAAATATAGTTTGACAAGTTGGTCTCTCGTGCAAAAAGACATCATCTGTTTCATTCCTTTTCATATGGCATGCAAAGCTTAGGGGGAGAAAGTCCATTGAATATCATGACCCCTTGATTTTGAGATATTGGAAATTTCTCCACAGTGGACATTTTTGACTGTCAACATTTCAATTCTACACCAAGACCCATCGTCGGGACACAGCTGAAGAAAAAATAGAGAATGCAGAAGAAATAAATATAGAGGTAGGCAGAAAAATGGTCGACAGTGAGAGGATGATAAATGAATGATAATTAATTATCATTCATGTATCATCCTCTCACTGTCAGCAATTTTTCTGCCTTCCTCTATATTTATTTCTTCTACATTCTCTACTTCTTCTTCAGCTTTGTTCTGATGATGGGTCTTGGTGTAGACTCGAAATGTCGACAGTAAAAAATGTCCGCTGTGGAGGAATTTCTAATATCTCAAAATCAATATCAACCCCACAGAAATATACAAACATGACCCCTTGTCCTCACTACACATTCGATGGACCATTATTGAAAATGCCTTCCACTTGATCACAAAGTAGTAATCATTCTTGGGTTCCATAAGCAAAAATGAGAGCAAGAGGAGTTTTTGCAGGCAGGGGGAGTTGGTTAATGCAAACTATGGGCATCTCTCTTGTGCCACATTTCAAAATAAGGAAAGCACGATGACAGGGGGAGTTGGAAGAAAATGACAAAAGGAAGTGGCAAGACAAGATGAAGCATGATAGGGGTAGCACTTGCTGGGAAGATATTTACAAGAAAAGCACCCCATTTTCCATTGATGTCAAAAAGGGAGAGAATGTTGAAAGAACAATAATATTTCCATCAATGAAAAAAAGGGAAATTGTTGGTCAAAGTTGTCATTGATGTCAATATGGCATTGTTGAAGAGGAAACCCTAGCCTTGACCTTTTGAGAAACCCTTGTCCTAGTTAATGCAAACTCTAGCAACCCTTACCTTGAAAAAACCTAGGTCTATGTTAAGTAACACATTATCCTATTGAAAGCCTTGTCCTTGTTCCTTACCTAATAAAGAAACCATAACCCTATCATTGTTTATTAAGGATGAAAAACCCTAGGCATTAGCACTAAAGATATAAGCATGATGAAATCTTATACCCTAGATCTATACCTTAGCATAATGCTCATATTGACCTAAAAGTATAAATAAATGCATGTTAATGTCATGTCCTACCCTCTTCCCTAACGTCACATCCATATACTATTTCATAAATCCCCAAAAACCTTGACTGTCCAAAATATTAAACCTTAAAAATTATGTTAGGAATTAACACAATATTATGTTGCTAACACCAACTTGGAGATGCCCTTAAGTAATTCCAACATGAAGTCCTAACTCATTTGTATTATGGAATTATTAATTATTAAATTTTTGAAGTCAAAAATATATATATTTTCCAGCCTACATAAGTCGGCTCACACAACTCTTCAGTAGTTGTGTCTCTTTAATTTGAAAACCACTATAAATATAAGGTCAAGTTGCCATTTATGGGCAAGAATTTCGGTCAGAGGATTTTCTTTCCGTGGAGCAGAGATAGAGATAAAATAAGCTGAGTTCTTTAAGGAAGGATCCTACATAAGTTTAAAAGCAAGGAGCCAATTTTTTTTTGAAAATTCTTGAGCAGGTGAGGCACAGGACTGAGGTAGCTAGTAAGGAAGCTTAAGGTGTATTTAGTCTTTGTTCTAGGAAGCAAAGGTAGTTGTAGCTACAACTAGTATTAGAATATTGTTGAATAGACTCGGACCTGTGATGTTAAATGTTCTTGGTCCTATGGAAAGAAACAATACTCATAAAATATTTTTGGTCTGAGGGTGAAAGAACTGTGACGCTCCTTCATGTTCAGACCTGTGGATAGTTGATGGCATATCTTATATCTTATACAATTTTTTTAAGGTATGTTTGGATTTGGTTCTTATTTTAAGGTTGAAGATATTCTTGGGAGCTTTATTGAGGTGATCCTTGAAGGCTTAGTGGAACCATCGAAGAAAATTATAGAGTAGTACCTTGTCCAAATTTTGAAGACAACTTTGGGGAAAAACTATAGCGGTCATTGAAGACTTTATGTAATAGCTTACAAAGACCTATGAAGACTTGTGTACCAAATTATGAGCATCATTTAAAGACCTATGTCTATTGAGGTAAAGACCTTTGTCTATAGGCTAATATAGACCAAGCATATTAAAAGCAACCTTGAAAAGCATTATTGGAGTCAATCGTGGAAAGCATCTTGAAGTACTATTGAAGGGTTTATTGGGAGGATTTTGGAGCAGTGTATAAATTGAAGTACTCTTTAAAGGTATTTGAAGTATTCTTTATGCAAAAATTAAGTGTCTTGGAGACTTGAGCTAATCTTTTGGACAAACATATCTAGCAAGACTATTAAAGCGAGTTGAAAGACCTTGTGAGAGTGGTCTGTAGAAGTTGACCGTGGATTCATTCTTGAATACTTTGTTGACCTTATGATGCATGATTGAATCCTTCATGAAGTAACATTGGAAAATGTTGGTTGGGTATAATGAAGAGTCTTAGAGACACCTACTATGGTTACTAAAGTTGTCATTGATGAACAAAATGTCATTAGAGATTAATTGAGGGCATTGTTGAAGGCGATCTCGAAGGAATTACTAAGACTTGTTGTAGAAGAGATTGGAAGTCTTGAAGCACTACTTGTACCTATCTTGAAGAATTGAATGAGAGGGTTGTAGCCCTAGAGGATTGGAGTCCTCAAGAAGATCAGGTTGGAGCCTATGCTAGTGGAGAGGGTTGGAGTGCTTGAGGTTGGATCCTCATAAAGACAAGGTTGGAGCCTTGTGAGAGATAGGGTTAAAGCCCTAAAGATTGGAGCTTCGTAAATACCAAGTTGGAGCTTTGTACCTTACAGGTTGGAGCCTAGTAGATTGAAGAGTGGAGAGGGTTGGATCCCTAGAGGTTGGAGCCTTGTAAAGACAAGGTTGGAACCTTGTGGGATATAGGGTTGAAGCCCTAAAGGTTGGAGCTTCGTAAAGACTAAGTTGGAGCGTGGTACCATATAGGTTGGAGCTTCGTAAGGACCAAGTTGGAGCTTGGTACTATACAGGTTAGAGCCCAGTAGATTGAAGATTGGAATCTTCATCTAGGGTTGGAGCCTTAAAGCATTATTATACTAAATTCATTGTAAAGAGGATTGGAGTCCTCGTCAATCTTATTAATAAAATTATTTATTTTTATTGTTCATTTTGTGTTATGTTTTATAAGTGATCTTAACTGGCATAAAAAATAACAATTGTAAAAGAAATATTGATTCACCCCCCTCTCAGTGTTTCCAACAATTGGTATCAAAGCCAATACCTTCTCTCATAGCCTAATAGCTAGAAGGTAGATCATTAGAACACAAATGTCAAATCCAAGGAATAAATCCTTCTAAATATGTCTCTTCTTCAACCATGAAAAGAGAAGCAAATCAAGTTGGGAAAGCTCCATTGTTCGATGAGACAAACTATGAGTCATGGAGACAAAGAATGAAATTATTTTTTATGGCTCTAGGCCCTGATATATGGGAATCAATGGTTACCAATGCAAAATGGAATAGGATTCCAAGGAATATAATGCGAGAGAAATTAAGGCAATCTTGAGTAGTTTACTATATCCTATTAAAGTCAAGATGAAGAAATACTCTTAAGCAAAAAGGCTTTATGAAAATCTTCAAGATCTTTATTCAAAAGGAATTTTTCTCATGACCTCAAATATAGAAGATGGTGGCCAAGAACACGAAGTTAATCAAGAGTCAAAGGAGGTATATAAAGACACCAATGAATACCTAGAAGTTGAAGAAAATGAAGAAGACGTCAAAGAATATCTCAAGGAAAAAATTGAAGTTGCTCTATAAGAAATAAGAAAATTGAATAAGGAAAATGAGGTACTCAAGAACCAAATACATGAAGTTGATCATGACCTTGAAAAAACAAGGAAGGAATATATTGTTTCAAAGCATGAACTACAAGAAAGAGATAAGGAGCTCAACAAGCTTAAGGAGGAATTGCATCAAAACAAGAAAATGCATCATGAAGAAGTCATATCCATGAAAAATCAGTTGGATAAAGCAAAGAAAAGTGAAGAAATTTTGTCAAATTATCTTGAACAAATACATGAGAACTTGAACAAACTTGAAGCAGAAATTGGTCAATACAAGGAAGAGGTCTCCTGATCCGGATTTAAACAGGAACGCAATAGATTACAGAAATAACCATAAATACAGAGATGCGATAACCATAAATAAAGAGATGCAGCGGAAATAACACTTCATTTCATTAATGGAAAATACTGAAATATGCTTACAACCAGAATTTGAAATAAACCAGCTAGGACTATGGTAGCTTATCTCTGAGAAGAGATGTGCAGCTACATGTCTCTGAACTGTTACGAACTTGTGTTACAATGAGGCTCG